>VRLP01000771.1:0-182874 GCA_009660295.1 Lophius piscatorius | reverse complement strand
TTTTTATTCTATTCTATTATTCTATTTTTTTCTATTGTCATAAGAGATGTGGAAAACAGGGGGAAAAAAACTGTAATTTAAAAAGTAATTTAGCATTATTGTCCAAATTAAAGATTTTACTGGAACGTGCATTTAATTTACCATAACAATGAACTTTAGCCTTTAATGAGAGCATTTCTTAATTTCTAGAGAAACAGAATAGTAAGTGTTTAAGTGTAATACTGTGAATTGAAGTTTCAAAACGTCTGAATTTATTGTAACTTACTGTCAATTAATGTGAAGTCCTTGTACCCTGAACATGTTTACAGTTGGTTTGTCTTTTGTTGTCCTTATGAAAATGTACCTTAAAGTCTTCTACACGGTAACTGTATCGTTTTTACGTTGAAATTCTGGCAACCACATTCACGAGCATTTTACCGTAAATTATACCAAAATTACTTTTTAAAGTGTTCCTTCTGATATTATTGAATTTAGAAAAGGTCAGAGACTGACGCAGAAACGGTTTAAAAAGCCAAAATGCCATAATTATCTTCGCCAGAGACGTAAATCCAAACGCGAACTGCGAACTGCTTTATTCGCTTGGACTTCGACACACCGAGCAAGCCTCCGTAAAGAAACCCCTCTGTCGCCTCACCTCCTCCTCCGTTGCACTTTAAACATACTCCAAAGACAGCTCTGTCTCGCCGACCGGCTCGCCAACTGATTCAATAAGGGCTTCTCAAACTTTTTCTTTATTTGAAGGTCCACGCATGAATTTTGCATGAGGTCGGGTGCGGCGGAACAATGGCAGCACACTGTGCATAATATAACCATAATGTCAAACATTCAACAACCCATTCTATTGAAACAAATGAGTAGTTTGCCTGTGACCGATGCATTGAACCCTGGAACAAAAGGTGTGATTCTCAGATAAAGGTATTGATCCAAGAATACATTAGCGGAACGGCTACAGTCCGAGCACATGGCCGGGTTTAAATGCGGTGGGGCTCTGAGAGATTGAAAGCCATTCCCTCTGAATTCCCCTTTGGAATGTTTTTTTTTACCTCTCTTTGCTAAACAACTTTCTGATGCTTTATCAACTAGGGCGCAAACCTCCATCGCGGCAGCCCGGCTCCTCTATTATGTCACAGCGCCTAAAAGCCTCATGATAGTTTGCCTCTTATGATACGACTCCATGAAAAACCTATGCCTACGATTTAAGATCGTGTCGATAATGAGATTAGTTTGACATTCAAGAAAAAATGATTAACGCTCACAGCATTATTACGTTATCCTATAATAGTGTATTTCCTGCTCGATAACCAGGTCTGGCATAGTGCTTGGAACCAGATATGACTTTGATGTGTGATAAATCTCGTGATGATGACATTGCGCGGAATTCTCGGCACTACCCATAACATTTGTGCCGATATAGCTCATTGTAGGCCGACCGCTTTTTGTGCCCTGCTCTGAAACCCTTTTAAGGAGGATGATTATGGTTCCGCTTGCAACAGGTTTTGCATAAGACTGTCAGTGTTTTTGACGGTTTGGTCTTTCATTCTGAGAACAGAGTTTTGGGGGAATGAAAAGGCAAATGTTTGACAGTGTAATCTTTTTCAAAATGTTCAAAAACTCTTCTTTCGACATGACAACACTAGTACGTTCTAAGAAAACAGAGTTGGAAAAATATCTTACCTTATAATATCTTATTTGGCCATTAAAACCGTGTATTCAGGATCATACTGGTACCATTATTGCTTTGAGTTAACATACCAATGCCGGTTTTGGTCAGGATCAAACTCAGTAACTTTTTTATATATATTATATTTCAATGTAAAATAGAGATCATAGCGATCTCACTCTGCAGATGTTTTTTGTCAAGCATTGTTGGCATTAACCCTAACGTAAGAAGCAAAAACTTCGTAGTTGTCCCAATCCCACAATGATTAAGAAACTTTTAGAAAAGTTCTCCATCAAGATGATATTTTTTTTAAACAACACACCACCTTTCCAAACAAATAGCAGCGAAATTGGTTCATAACTTTTAGAGTGTTCCTAACAAACACTGAAAACTAGATAACGTCTTTTGTTGAGCAAATAACAGATGATGATGAAGTGGTTGTATCAAGGCCTCAAACAATCAGAATATGTGTCAGGGTTTAGTCAGAACACAAACAAAGGCTAGAAAGCAACCCAGGAAAGTAAAAAAAATTCATGATTGCATGAAGCAATGCAGAGAATTTAGGGGAATTGCTTTCGACTAAAACTTTTCTACATTCTGGATCAAAATGATGGTCTGGATCACCATCACGATACAAAAACTGCATTCAAATATATATGATGCTAATTAGTTGTGCAGTTTGATTACATCCAAATTCAATGCAAAGCAGTGTCGAAAATTTGGCATTACTGACGTTATTCACTCGATAGCATGATGCTATGACATGAAAGCCGTTACGTGCTGAGATTCTTCGGATGAACATCAGTAGGAAGTTGATTGAGAGCTGAAAGAAACTTAAGGGATATATCTGCATCTCCTTCCAGGTGATGTTATGAACCAAGCACACGATTACTGAACTATTCAGTAACAGACGGGAGCAGAAACCACAAATGTTTTAAAATTTAATGACCACAAATGCCCACCAAGGTTCCGAAAGTGCGAGATGATGATCTCTAAGAATCAGGGCGTTGGTAAAACTGTTCCGAGGGCAACATCTCATCACACCAGGATAAAAGAAGACTGAATAGATTCATGTCGGTTAGACTTATGCATATTTAAACGCATGAGTAAACAAACCAATGGACTAATACAATACTGAAATGTCTAAAAAATTACTATTTTTAGTTTTCAGACGTTCTCCATGGCACTTGGTTGATATTCATGCTTTCCCAGGAGAGACATTTATTCAATCAGGACTTCAGGTATGTGGTTACTTTGATTCATTCTACTCTGAAACTTCAGGATTACACTCAAAAGGTTAGCTGAACGAGCTTTGTAGGTACTTGAAATGAACGAAGCGCTCGGTCTGCCCAGTTACTGATATTTGGCTCAGAGGCTTCATGTCTCCTGCTGTGAAACACTTGTAAGAGGATGATTAAGGCGGCGCTTATTCGCCAACAGATTTTGCATTAGCTGTAATCTTCTGTTGTGTATTGGGCTTATGTTCTGGCAACAACAGCATCCTTCGGCCTAGAAAATGCTAACTTTTGAAGAAAAAAGATCCAGAGTGTAATCTTTGAGAACACTACTGTTTCCGTGCAAACTGGTGAAATACAGTTGGGACGACATGCCCCCAATTAATGCATTGTTTTTTTCATTTTCAGCTTAAACGTCTCGCCTGGACATGGAGACAACGAGGAACAATTTTCGCAGTAAACAGTAAACCTTTTAGTTTTCAGTTTGGCTTTTTGTTCATGGAACAACTCCTTTTCGTGGGCCTAAAGATGCAAACTTTAGAAAACAAGTGACTGAGCGCATAATGAAAAACAATGAAAACAAGGGTGAACTAAATTTAGTTTTTACTCAGGTGTTTAGTACTATTGATTTTGAAAATCCACGCTGCCACCTACTGGCCTGGCATGTATACGACAACATTTTTGTGCTTTCGCAATGTCACGTAAAAAGGGAGCTTGTTTATAACGTAACGACATAATTTAAACAGAGACATGTAAACAGAGTGTAGGACAGAAAAGAGCTTGGTGGAATGTCTGGTATAACAACACCATTATTGCCTTGTCTCCTTTTAGAGGATAGAATTCTACTGAACTGTTTGCCATAACCCTTAGATTTTCCGCTGAACTGTTTGGTTGAGCACTATTTTGTTTTGAAAAATGTGGCTCATCCTGTTGATAATATGACCCAGTAAAAGCATGAATACGCCGAAAAGTAAGGGACCAAGGATGAGTACCTGTGGGACACCACAAATCAAAGAGGAGACTGAGGAGGGGACGTCAACCATGGCTATTGAGAAAGTCCAATTCAATAAGTAGGATTTTTTTTTGCCATATTGAAGCCTATCAGGACTTACTAATCAGAATTATGTAACTAAAAGAAAGTCTAATGAGGAACAAATAGATTTCTTTAATCATGCGTCACGACAAAAAAAAGACAAAGTTGAGGGATTTTGCTCTGAAATGAAGGGCCCTAACGACCTGCTCATCAAATTAAAAGTGAATACTTTCAGTGAAATTCCTTTTTATTACTTTTAAAAAACAGGCTTCAGGGGGAAAAAAAGAAAAAAAGTGTCATTTCATGGTAAATTTAGAGTGACTACAATATTAAATTGATACACGAAATGAAATATGCATCAAAATATTTTTTCATTTGTTTTCTTTTTTTCATGGCGAGGACATTAAGTACATAACGCATCAGTCATCTCCATCCTACAGGAAAACTATTACATGGGAGGAAGGAAGAAGATGGTTGGAGATCAGATACATCCGAGGCTAAGATAATGGGAAACGGCCAGTTTCCACCGAGAGATTTTACACATGATAGCTGGGGCGTATGCAGTTATTACTGAACTGTGTCTGACTCCGTCCTCTGTGAGTAAAAAACCCGTTGCCAGGGATCATGTGAATGACAGATTAACATGGGGGGAAAAAAACAAGGCAAAATGGCCCTAGCATTGAAACCTTCCAGGAGTGACATATCTTGTTGTGCCTGGCTGCCTCACAGCTGCCTGAATTATCCGTTTTGCTCGTGGAGCCTCTCAAAGACTGGAGACGTCTAGACAGGTGATACACGTACTGTAGGGGGGAGAATAGAACAGATTTAAAGACACTCCTCCTGACTTGAGTAGACAAAAGAGTACGGGTGCATCAAATGAGTTCTGTGAGAGACAACTTTCCTAGTAAAACGAGAGCAGCGCTCTGGTAAAACATGGCTCGAGGCGGCACTTGAAAAAAAAATCTTG
The DNA here is from genome assembly GCA_009660295.1 of Lophius piscatorius. Lineage (NCBI taxonomy): Eukaryota > Metazoa > Chordata > Actinopteri > Lophiiformes > Lophiidae > Lophius > Lophius piscatorius. Next base: position 177,979 of record VRLP01000771.1, on the reverse strand, counting down.
CAATATTTCATTGTGAAACATGAAAAGCTCAATATGTCCAACAAAGCTCTCTCTTTAAATCCTTTCGCGGTGTGAGCGATAAGCATGCTGCAGCTTTTCGAGATGAGAGTGAAATATATAATGCTTAGAGAGAGGGGGGGGGGAGGGAGGTCGACATGTGCTGTTCCACCAATCCGGCAACAGATCCCTTTTTTCCCTTTCCATTTCTGCTCTAGGTAATGTAGAAACATCTAATTTTCACGCCAGATTTGGACCAAGGCCGAGCCGCGGTGAGGAAAAGGCCACACGATGCATCGGCAACAAACAAAAAAATAATAATTTGTGAAGCTTTTCTGAAATCCTGATATACTTGTAAATATACCAGGGTAAGGGTTAGTGGAGTGGAGTGGAGTGGAGTGCTGCACCTCCATTCTTTCAGTAGTCAGGTTGAACTCTACCTTCCTGCGTAGGTGGGTGGGTACAACATAAGAAAAGCTACTGAGAGAAATGAAACAGATGAAGAAGCTCTTCACCCAGTTACACTCATGCAAAACCCCATGTTTTATTTGTAGTTAACACATGGAGGCCTTTATGTGGGATATGTGGGATTGTCCATACGTGTTCAATCCCTCACCTATGTTCGTGAGTTCTAGGTAGTGACCAAAAGAACGAGGTCAAGAATACAAGCAGCTGAAAGGAGATTCTAACACAGGGTGACTGAGCTCAGTCTTAAAGATGGTGTAAGGAACTCGGACATCTGGAGGGAGCTCGGAGTGGAACCGCTGCTCCTTCCAGTTGAGTTGAGGCCCCCCTTTGGAGGTTATTTCCAGGAACATCCGAATGGGACGAGATCCCTGGGGCAGACCCAGAACTCGCTGGAGACATTCTATATCTCCTGTTGCCTAGGAACTCCTCGGATTCGCCTAGGATGAGCTGGAGAGGTTTGCTGAGGAGAGGGACTATGGATAGGCGGAAGAAAATAGATGCATGGACGGATGAACGGATGGCTAACCTCTGAAAACCGGGAACAGCTAACAAGACCTGCAGCTCTTGAGATTTTCTGATCCAATAATCAAGCCACGACAATTTGGTGCTTGTCAAAGTCAATTTTTGTTGAGATGGGGCAAACGAGGAAAATCCAAAGAAAGAATCATTCCGATAAATAACGACGGTTGTACTATAAACAAATCAGATAGATAACAACATTAGAACCGTGACTAGTATTAAGGTTTTTTTTGATCGGTGTATATGCCGTCTTCCACAAGGGTATAAAAAGTGTTGCAAACTTTCTGGTTTTCTCCACCACAACTACACGATTAGCCTCAAAGCTCCGACTGAATCACATTAGCATAAGTGCAGGTTTCACTATGACACCATGCAGCACCGGTGCCAAACTTCCACGCCCCCAACAATCCTCCCAAATACTTTCCTCGCAAACCGAATAGGCTGATGGCCATCTGCTGTTTTCTTTGCTCGCCAACAAACATGTTCATTGCCACAATTAATTCAAGCAGAAAAACCTTTGGATGCAGTAAATCATTTGAGGTATTACTAATTTATAAAGCACATCAAATGTTTGCCAGTGCATTTATTCACATAGTCATTCACTTTGTATTTTCCTTATTGGCCACCTTCAGTCTTGGGGAGTCACGATGTGAACTTTCCAGCTTTGTTTAGACCGGTTATTCGAACGCGTGTTATCAAAGGAGAGCACTAAACCAAACATTTGGAGATGCTCTTGTTGTTGAATAATGCAGTTTAATGTCACACAAGTGAACATTAAAAAGTAATACCCTCACTTCAACTTCTGGGGACCCCCGCTGTGAAGTGAGGCTGGCGCTGAATCCCTTGGGGTGTTTCTCATTTGCTAACTGCGGCTTTCCGTCCTCTCATTTCCCTCGTCTCATCAGACGACTGCAGGCAAATTCACTTCCAAAGAAAATGGAACACTTTTTCCATCGCACTTTACAAAGCGAATGTGCAAGCCAGCTGCAATTTCCCTAAATTATTATTATTATTATTATCATCATCATCATCATAGAGAGTTATTTCTTTTAGCAATTTTTTATGTTTCTGCTGCCTTTCATTCTCACACTCGGATAAAATTAAATGTGTCACAGTCAAAAAGAATATGTTTGGGCTTGTCCTAATATTATTAGTTTTCAGTATTGTGATACACAGCCTGCAATTTTTCACTGGTTATTAATTACCCCAGTAGAATAACATCAAAAAAGGTGCGAGTCGACGCTGCTGTGCGGCGATTCCGCTTCAAAGATCGCTCAGTCTCTGCTGCATTTTCACATTTCTCCAAAATGGGAGCCGTTCTCCCGGGGCCGGTGGATGGGAAATGGGCCTAAGACCTATTTACTGAGCCCAAATCCCATCAATAATGAAGCAGCGCTGACATCTTAGTGGGCACACCCCTTTCACTCATTCACTTTTTGGATGAGAGCTTTTCGATGTCAAGGGTTCACCTCTGACCCCTCTTTTTTTTTGAGTTGTTCCCACTCAAAGCCAGGGGAATTTGTGTTCTACCGGGAATGAAATGTGAGGTTTTTATTCCAGGAAAAAAAGCAGACAGGGTGTGAATTACTACACAGGACGCTTCCAATCACAAAGTCAGCTTCAATCCGTGAAATCCGCTTCTACTAAACCAAACCTTCTCTTTGTGGACACGAAATATTCCCTTCCTAAAACCGCCTTCAAATATCAATTATTAATATTATTTCACATTTTTATTCATTGACTGTTTTTAAATAACACCAGTCCATATCGTAGCTCTCAAATATTAATCTATTTCAGGATTGTAACTCTTTAAATATCACTTTGTTTATGTGACGCGACTGTTTTTAAGGGACCAGTATACCATGTACCAGCACCAAAGAGCGCCTACCCTTGGAAACCAAACCATTTCTGACGTGAAGCCCTTACATCTCATTTGATGGTGAGTTGCACCCTGAACCACATCAGAACCCCCGGTGAGTCCCCCAATACTTTAAAATTTGCACAGCGGGCACCTTTAAGGGTAAAAGATGTCACCATATCCCAAATGATCCAGTTACAGGAAATAAGAAAAAAATGAAAGCTTAACAACCTGGAATGAATGATGGTTCTCTTATGAAAGTGTGATCAAACATTTGAGTTTGAATGGGTTTCAATTTGGACATTTTTGACCTTAAGATGGGATCAGGATAAATCCTGTTCACACAGTGAAATATTGACAGAACAGCCCTTAAGAACCATGACCCATTTCTCCTTAAAATGAATATCACGGGAGGAATGAAATACATTAAATGGACCACATTTATGAATTTTTAGGTCTGTTATGTTAAATATAAACCATATTACATGGGTCATTATTTGATCTTTTCACCATTTACAAATTACTGTCAACTTTTCTTTTCTTCTAAGGAGTACGTATTTCCCATGTTTTCCTTTTGCAATTCCATAATTCCTCAAAAATGTAACGTTGTTGATTAGGTTTTACAAAACATCAATATTATCCGTTAAAATTTTGACCTCAATGTGTAAAATATGTTGTCTTGACTTATTAAATGTAATACAGAACCTGTGATTTAGGCATTGGAATGGATCGAAACTTGCCTATTACATACACATTACAAAGGGATGAGTTAATTATAGTATGATATTAATAAATATAAATATATATATATAAATATATAAACTCAGCTACAAAGGGGTCACAAATCAGTTTACCTAATCTATTGCGGGTCCGAAGCCGGGATAATTGGGGTTGGTCCCGTAAGGAAGGTCATCAGATATAAAACCTATGCCAAATCCATATGCTAAACACAAAACTGATTTCCAAATCGGTTCGGTGAGCCAGCAGTTTCGACCTATAGATGGAAACCAGGGTTCCACTTGGGCGACCCCAAAGGGGAAAAGCCGAAAGATGAAGAAGAACATATATACATATATATATATACATAAATATATTGGATATTGGATATTTAATCAGCCCTATATTGCATTCAAATATTTCTTATGGGGGAGGATCTGAGGTTGGAATGACAAAATGGCCCCGCGAAATGCACCACCTCTCCAAAAAATCAAAAGGGAAAAGTCAGAAATATCCTCCGTGAGACACAAGGGTGAAATTGGGCGACTCCTTTACAGAGAAAAATCCAACCACAGCAAAGGGAATGGCACGGGAGAAAGAAATCATACGGTAATATTCAAATCAAAAGAGAACAAAAGCGTTCCAGCCGGGATCAACATTAATATGTCATCGCAGCTTATTCCCTCTTTATGTGGGAATCAGATTTGTGCAGACTTTATGTCTACCTTTTTCCCCTTCCAAACCACTTCTGTGCAGGAGTAGTCATCAAACGTCTCAGTCAAAGGCAAACACACACACTCCCAGTGAGTTTGCTTCGCCCTCCTCCGTGCTCCTTTGAAAGGTGCCACTGTGCTCCCGAACAAAGGTAATAATGTCTCTCTTCTGCTGGTATCTAGGTCGAATGAGATCAATCAGTCTTTGGGCCGAGAATCAGGGTGTGCATCATTTGTCACCAGTGTGGGGACATAGGTGGCTGCAGGGACGAGCCTGATGTAAATCAAAAGACTTTCTGTTCAACCAAAGAGACACTATCAGCCCTGGCCATCGGTGACCCGCTATCCCTGAACAATGAGTCATTATGAGGCCCTGGTGGCCTTAATGGACTGACTGACAATGAACCGGAAGACTGCGAGTGTGACTCCTTGTGCAGAATCACGGGGAGAGTAAGCGATGGGCGTCATCCCCCTCTGTAAGGAACAGCAGATCGGACCCATGCTGTACTTCAACCTCTGAGTTTGAAAGCAATGTACTGGCAGATCCAGTCTCGATTATTTTCTACTATCATGTGTGGCGAAACACCTTTTTTTTAAAAAAGGGACCGGCGTATCTGGACTTTTGGGAGTCTAGAACGCCGTGAACAGTATGGCTGGTCCATTTTTTATTTATTAGAGAGCATCTGAGGTAAACGAGATACGTTTGACTGTATAGAGCGTTAACTTGATAGAAAGCAGCGCTCTGACAGCTGTGAACGTTTCTTGTTTGTCCTTGCTGTTCTGTTGTTACCAGCCACAAACTGCTCTTTCTACTTTATGACTACTTATGATTTATTATCCACACAATGCGTGGTGTGACCATGGCCACTCGGAAGCCCAGTAGCCACTTCTCACAGGCGCAGTGAGAAAAGAAGGCGCTGACCTCAGCCGACCGAGTCGAGACCCTGCCAGAAAACCATCAGATGGTCCCATGGTTGTTCTGGAGCTGCTAATTGGCCCTCATGTCCCCCCATACACTACACGACAAACAACACAGGACTGACACCGTCAAAACGGCCCGGCAGTCCTGATGCTCATCTGCAAGTATGAATCGGGCTCAAATTGTCCGGTTACTCCCGGTTTTATAAGAAGGGGGCTTACTCAAAGCCTGCATTACACCTCCACTGTGTTTGTTTAGTGTGAAGGGATGGAATAAAGGCGCTTCAGGCCTGATTTGAAGGCGGTACTTAGGGTAAGAAAAACACGTCAGGTCATGGCTTCAGTATACTTGGATTGCTAAAATAAGAATTCCATACCACCTTCTATTAAGCCTCAGAATCTAATCAACTGCTCGCCTCCTAAGGGCCCACCTTTCCACCAAATTTAATGAAAATCTGAACAAAACTTGTGCTTACCAAAGACGAGTAGATGTGCCTGGATTTTGAATCAGAGTCGGAGATAACACTCAAAAAAACAACAGTTGGTCACCTTAAAACCACAATCAGACTACTGGAAAAGGCCTCGCACTCTTCTCTTTCTTGCCTTGTATTATTCTTTTTGTAAAAGGAAAGCGACCTGATGCACACGAAGCACATGGGTGTCTCAATTATCTCTGAATGAAGCATCTTCTTATCTTATCATGAATAAGACATTAAATGCAACCTCTCGATTCCTTGCATTTCACCGCATTTGCAGCCAGATTATGCATAATTTAGAGGGCAATAAGGAGCTGGGCATGCTCTATAGATCGCATGCACTATAGACGATACACTTAAGATTGATTTTGTCCTGGAGCGACAATTCAGGCAGGAAGGCATCCCCCATTGTTCCCATCTGTAAAATTCAAGAAGCGTGTGTGAACTGTCACCTGTTTCCACCCGTTTGGCGAGATAAATGCACCTCCAGTCTAACAACCCCCGACTTTGGCAGCCTTCTATTAGGCAGTGGGAAAAGGGGTCTGAGTGGGAACCTCACGTCGGCCATTTTAGCACCTATCATACACCTTCTCTTGCTCATGGCCTGACAGGACGTCAATAGGAGCAGACGTGTGCTAATGGCAATGGGAAAGGCCGCGGACCTCAAACGAACAAACAACATGCGCCTCTAACGAAGTCAGGAGGCGCTGCATATCTTTCTTTTTATTGGTTTTTGTTGTTCGGCAAATAGAATCAATACACGTAATTTGTATCCTAAAACTGGAAAACTTCAATCGGAGTTTGTGTGAAAGCCAGTAATTTGGAGATGCTCTGATGAATTATCAAGGTCAGCGAATGCGGCAAATGGGGTCGATACGATCATATGAACGCCGCATTTAACGGAAGAAACTTCAGTAAAAAGTCCTAACGAATGGCAGAGCGGTGGAGAGATAGCCTGCCGCCGTGTAACAGCTTCACCCGAACCGACTCCATAAAGACTGAATAAACACTACGCCTCTCACTCAGGCCACACTATTGTGTAGTTGTGTTTGTTGTAGAGACTCCGCTAAGAAATCCGCTTTTTTTTCCTTTCCCCCCCTTCAGCAGTCTCATTTGGTGCCCATCAGATATCCTCTGCTCTTTCACTTGGGTAAACAATGGCGGGGAGATGGAGCCCGTGACTCAGTCCCCCGGTAGATGCTGCAGTTCACTTCCACATGAAAGTTTAATCAAAGGAGCAGGAGGCAGTGGTAAATGTCTCAGGAGACGGGCACAGAGCCACCGACCAGGAAGCTTTGGCAAGAGGTTTCATATCAAATTTAGAAGTCATTAGGATTGCTAATAACGAGCGCCGGCCAGTGCTGCCAGCCTTGCTTGGAAGAACACAGCAAATGAAATGCTCCCCCTCATTTAGAGTCCCGGAGGAGAGGGCCAGAGAGAGGCCAGACCTTGCAGAGATTTTCCAAAAGCACTTTTTAATAAAAATCCAGCATAATGAAAGATAAACAACCAGCAGGCAGGGTGGAATGATATTTAATAACCACGGCCTTCTTGCCTCCTCAGAAATCCAGCAAAGGCTCCCTGAGTGGACCGTTGTGTCAATACGGACTGTGAGATGTTTAATCAAGAGCATTAAGTCATATCGTCATGATTAAAATCAGGGAACAACTTTAAAGCTTGTGAAACAGGACCATTGGCGGGGGAATGAAATGAACGCCTTGGCGGTACAGTAGCCTCTTAGAACCCCAGACGAGCTGTTAAAGGATGTAGGAACAACTAAGTGCAATGTCAATCGTTATCTTATGGCCCCTTTCAGTTTTTCCCACGTCCCTCATATCTGACTGTATCCATACAAGCCCTGAGGGGTATGAAATGTGTGATCTAGTTTGCTACATCTGCCACCGGTGGGCTATAAATTAGAGTACAGCGAGACAAAGGGCCAATTTGGTAGCCGTGAAATATTGAGCTTATCTCCGAGTGTGGGAGGTGAACTCTGGCCTCTAAGGGGGCTCACACGATGTGGAAGATAGGAATCAGGTCAGTGAAATCAGAAATTTTCCAGAAGGACTTTCCGGCAAACATAAGTAATTGCTAAACACCTTCAGAGGAGGAGAAAAAAAAAAGTACCACTTGGAAGCCGATTCCTGGAGTAAACGACAAATGTGTTGTTTGGATTCTCCTTAGGCTATAAATAGAAAATGTTCTATGAATAATTGAATAATAATAATTGGTGAAAAATTAGGGATTGTTTGATTCAGGAGATCCTACCTCACCAGAAATGATGCCATTTGACGACTTAAAGGTGCAGTACGTAAAATGTACAGGTATATCTGATGAATGGAATATAATAAATATAACTACGACGGGAAAAAAAGCCCTTCATACTTTTATATATCTACAGAGGGATTGGGTCCTCCAATCATGGAGGCCATGTTTTCACAGTAACCTCACAGATAAACCTTACACTGTTTCTACAGAGGGCTCAAGCGTTTTTAGGTTTAAGTGGCAGAAAGACGATGGGGAAACAAAAAGATGAATACAATTTTTCGGGATGGTTATTTTGTTTTGAGAAGTTTGTGACTTTTGAGAAGCCAATATGGGGCCATACCGTTCAGTCCGAGAAAAAGCAACATTGAACATTCAGAGGAAAACAATGTGGGTACTAAAGTGAAAATGAAACATTTATTTTTTTTACAAAGAAAGAAACTTGCTACATTTACAAAAAGAGACATGAATTATTTATAATTTGCCGAAGATATTTTGCAAAGTTTATTAAGTTTCTCCTGACTCAGCGACTCTCAAAACTGTAAGATTTTTCAAGGAGTCTGGGTTTTGAATAGAGAGAAAGAGAGAGGACAGCCCAAAAGCATAATTAGCATTAGAGTGAACCAAATAAACAAGACAGGATGTAACCAGTGGGGAATGTTGCTCTGGCTTCTTCTTCTTCAGATTTAAATGTTAACAGACACACATGATGTTTTTCTTGATATAAAACTGCTGATGTCATGTAAACAAGAGGCCAAACCGCAACAAAAGTGCCGTAAACACCAGAGTGACCCCGTGATGGGATTCCAGATAATAATACATCTTGGGTGTGGTCATTGTACTTAGAGTGATCTAAATGCGATCAGATCGCTCAGGATGTATTTAATAACTGCTCTGAATCGGACTTCCATCCAAAGTGTCTCTGGATCGACCGGGAGGCTATAAATAAGAACACAATCCGTTTTCTACTTTTGGTGCCTCGACCCTTTAAAGCCGTCACCAAGAAGAAAAGAAAAGAATGGAAAAAAATTCCTACTTTCTAATTTTTCCATAAAATTACAAATGGTTTGGTAAATCTTTTGATTTTCTAAAAAGTAAACAAAAAAGTCTGATTTATATAATAATTTCATGTATATCATTGGAAAATAATCCATTTTAATTTGGTTAGCTCCATCCTTTCACAAAACACCGTTTTTGAAAAGTATCTGACCCTATTTAGACGTTTTCTGTTGTATCAAGTTAAATAATTCTGTTTAGTAAGTCCCAATAGGCTTTACAATGCCAAGAAATTCGACTTATCGATAGGACTTTTCTCAATAGCAATGATGCCTCCTCCTCGGTGGCCCTTTTGACCTCTGGTGTCCCCCAGGGCTCTGTCATTGGCCCCTTACTATTCAGCATATACAGTATGTGCTGGCACTGCACATACTCTATATGCCAGAATGTGTTTTGAGCAAAAGGTTCTGTCAATCTTCCTCCTTTTAAAAACTAAAAACAGGATCACACCTTAGAAAAAGAATCAAGATTAGCATAGCTATTAAAAAAACATCTGTAATTTTATTCACAGCTAGAAAAAAAAAGAGTCAAGGACGAGCTTGTTAAATAAATAAAACTAACAGTAATTAAACCGTCATCAGTGCGACTTGCTAAACGCTGAGTCGTACCTTCATCTCTCATGAAAAGTCTGAATTAAAGAACAAGATAAATGGAATAAACAAGGCACTGTAAGCTCGGTGCGTGATTGTGATGTCAAAGAAAGGAAAGAAATAGCATGACTGACACAACCAGGTCTAGTGGGCACATTGTTCCACAGTGATAGCCGAAAGCTTAAAGGCACCAGCTTACTCCACAGAAAAGGTGACAAAGGAAAACAGAGTTAAAGAAGTCTGATCAAAGGGATTCTATCAGCAGACTCGCAGTACCCGCCGGGAACACTGTGTAATATTGAGAATATTAATCCGTGCCAAATACGGATTCGGAGAACCTTTTAAACATATTAAAGTGGAAACTCTCAAACCTGACATTTTAAGCAGCAAATTATTATAATTTTTATATAATAATAATAAAAATACTGAAAATAATAGTAATCCTGCTCACAGAGCCGTTCCAGCCGCTAAGCAAACTAGCCTCTGGTGGTTGTTTCTATACACTTATATAATCTCTGTGGGGCATCCAATGTATATGTTCTATGTTTTTACCCTATGAGTAAATAGTAATATCTCATTTTGCACTCGCTGTATTTGACATAATTATACTGAGGTCTCATTGAAACCTCGGTCAAACAGAAGAATCATTTTTGCATCCGTAAGGATCATGCGTCTGTTTGGAAGCCACTCATAACTCTTACAGGCACCACTTTACAATAAGAGACCAGATGCTTGCCAAATAGTGCGCACATTAATATGTACTGCTACCTTGATCTTGCCAAATAGTGATCCAAATCGATCAATTGAGAGCTGTGTTATAAGCAGTTTGTAAATGTTCATGAATGACTCATAAGGCATTTATAACCTAATTTATAACTTAATTATAAACCATTTATAAATCCTTTATAAAAGAAGTCTTACTTTAACGTGGTACCCTCTTTCACTGCACATATGGATATCTTAAAATCTTAGCATATAACCCAACTGCTGAGATCTGGAGAATGGACAAATATTACAAACAAATTATTATTAAAGTAGGCATGAAACACAAACAGTCAGATCTTACCAGTATAGTAAAAGTTAGTCAGAAGAAAAAAAAAATTGAAGTCTATTTTTAACCAGACGAACCATTGGGAACATCCTTTGTGTATAGACAAAATTCCCAAAAATTGGACAACATGACAGCCTCCCCAAAAGTGAGGCCAGCGTATCTGGGTAATTCTGTGTTCTATTTTATGCATTAGGAGGTGGAGACATCTGATGTCTTCTAGTAGCATCTCTGAATCTCTGAAGCAACCAAAGGAAGATTGGTAGAGGAAGCTGACCCTTTGGAAAGTACCGGTGTCAGCAGCTTAGGCTAGAATCGCCTAGTTCCGGGTTCGTAAAAGGGGAAATGAGCTACAAAAATGACAAATTAGCAATAATCTCAGGCCTCTTGGGAGAGGGTGGGAGACCTACTAGGACAGGGCATGGACAGAGTGAATGCTCAGACTAACAATCTGGACTAAGGAGTTAAATGCCATTTGTCAAAGTGAAGGGGGGGTTCCTGCCAAAGTAAGTGTGGACAGGGAGTGAGTCATGCGCAGTACAAAGATTTATTCTGATGAGATGGAGGGGGGCCCAAGAGGGTCCTTGGAGCCAGTATCTGCAGCTGATTTGGTTAGGGAAAAAAAGACATCAAAGTCTTTGATCTTTTTATACTGGTTTAAAATGGCCTGCAATTATGCAAATGATGAATGGGGGTCATATTAAGGACTTAACTTATATAAGTTGCAGAGTGAACTATAACGGGTTGTACCATCTTGTTTATCGTGGAAATGGACCTGATATTACACCGATTACCTGATAATAAAACGCCGACCACGACCGCACTTCAACTACAAGCCTTCAGAGTAAGAGCACATGAAAATACATTACTCGTTAGGATTTTAAAACTTTCAAGGAAAAAGAAAAAATCGGCGTCGGCCAGTAAGAATTCATAAAAATCAGTGATCGGCCAAGAAAATTGGTTTCAAAGCACGTCGAATTATTTGGCATCCATTTTGGCACGTACATCTTCGACAGCATGGCCATTAGACAAACAGCAGAGGCAACTGGGTTCCATTCTTCAATATTCAAAGCATCTGACATAGAAGTAATACGCACAATCTAGGTTATTAATGTCTATTTAAAAAAGAAAAACCTCATTCAACCACTTTAGATGAATCGTCAATGCCACAAAGACGGCTCATAAAGCTGACTAACTGCAAAAGTACTGCATGATCCCGAGGTTCTACAGCGGCTAAATATGACGTATAGATTTGGAATGTATATGTTGAATTATATATTCTGTATTAAAGTCGGATCGTTATCAAACAGGATGTGTGTGTGTGTGCATGACTCAGTGGGAAAATACAGCTATGCAGTTGCAGAATATGCATGCCGATGGTGCGTGAGGGGCGGGGAGAGTGGATGTGGCTGAGCGTGAAGTGATGGATGGTGCAATAGTGAATTCACTTCATTAGTTAAATAGTCCCTGGCTTCTCATTTATTACCGCAGTGTAATTTGAGCAAAAAAAGTTGGCCATGTGCAATTAAATCAGAATGTTGACACTAAGGGCTGCGCACTCGCGACGGCACAAAATGAAACTTCTGTAATCATTTCATCAAAACATTCTGCACAAACATCTCAATTCCCCAGTTTGAAGACAGCCGTGTTTATTATTCTCAAATAATCGCCTGATTTACATATAGTGGATCATTATAGAGCTTTTGGAGCAGAAGGTATTCCGACAAAATAACAAACACGGTGTTTAACCTTCCCTGGAGAGGCTTCACATACATACTTAATGATAAGGCCCATTTAACAGGTGCCGCCAGGGAGGTTTCCATAAAATTACCCATAATGCTTATGTGATTACCCTATATGTTATGTCTTACTGGCTGCTTAAAGTGATGCTAATTTTGGAATGGTGGCTAAGCAATATGTGAGGGCTGCTTGATTTTCTCTTTTTAATTCCCTCCCATAAAACGAATCCCCCGCTGTTTTAAAATCCATTAAAACAATGTTCTGCTCATGAGGAAGAACAGAAAAACTCTCACTTGACTCAGGAAATCATAAAGGATGATCAGATTATCCTCAAAAGAACTTACATTTGAACTTCAACAGCGACGTACGTCTACGTTATTTCATGTATAAGTTAGTTTTCCTGTTTTTGTGTGACGAGTTTTTACAGAACTTTGTGCCAGTTTAACCTCCAGAATGTACAGGACGGTATCAGAATGATGGTACCGTCAGAAGGGAGACTGACCAAGAGCTTTTTTTTTTGATAATTTGAGATCAAGAAACTCACTGACTACTACACTGATTAGCCATAACATTATTACCTTAATATTTTGTAGGTCACAATTCAACCACCAAAACAAATCTGACATGTCGAAAAAAATGGACTCCATCAGAACTCTGAAGGTGTGCTGTGGTATCTGACACCAAGGAAGAAGCAGCAGATCTTTATAATTGCTGAAAATGATAGAGATATGGAGAATCTTGGGGCCAAGGCGACACCTTGACCTCGTATTCAAACACACATTTTTGTACTGAAACGGGCTGCCGCCATTATAAATGGAATCCAGCTCACAGGAAGCGTTGGATAAGGTAGGTGCTGCCTCTCAAAGTAACAGAGAACTGAATAGCAGGACCTGAAGTTTTGGAGCAGATCATCGCTGATAATGACTCATGTTTTCTTCTATACTGGAGGCACGAACGAGGCAGAGAGGAAAGACGTTGTCGTCTGTTTCACTCTGACAAACGTTACAACATTACGACATTGACAAATATTACGTGTGAAGTGTGGACGTGTTGTGTGGTGCACTCACGGAAATGTTGTACTGACGTAAAGTTAATAATAATAATAATAATACATTCAATTTATAATGCACTTTACAGAAACTCCTCATCACGCGCTTTTATTCTGAAAACCCTGATCCAATTCTGGTCAGAGACTTTCACAGCGGTCTTCCCACTATTTAATTACTTAATTTATTGTAACAAAAAACTTAAAGTTGGTCACCACAGCCTTCATCCTCAAGGTTTTAAACCGAAACTCGTCATCAGGCGCTTCATCCTGGTAACCCGGAATCTCGTCCTGACAGGTTTGATTAATACATTCTCCGTTCATAGTCACGGGGGCTGGATCCTATCCCAGCTTTAATTACTTCATTTAAGCTCAATAAAAAGTGATGTCAGTGGGTCAGAACCAGTTGATTGTCGTGGGATTTATGCATAAGCATCAATGCCGCTTTTAAACTGACATCCTCGAAGTTTTTCTTTTTTTTCTTGGACGTGTTTTGCAGATTCATCATTTATAACTTCCCCACTCAATTTTTTTTGTGAGTTTGTTTTAAACACAAACCTTCTGATGTGATCTCCATCATTGAATTCCGGCATCGAGCAAGCGAGTGGCGCCGCCAGGCACGTCTGAAACACCGTTTTCGTCCAGCGGTTGCCATTCCAAACATCTACGGGAAAGGACTTACAATCCCCTTTGCAAAGGAATGAAAGCTCATTCGGAGAGGGGTGTTTACATGTTTCCTTCCCGATGAGGTGTCTTTTCTGGATGTAATCAGAATTAGGCTGTCCATGAAAAACCCTCCTACTATATACTCTAACACTTGTCTATCAGAACCAAAATTTTTCAGCAATTTGTGTTACAATAGCTCTGCAGGATCAGTCAACACGGGTCAGAACTCCCCATTTGGTTCACCTGCTGTCCTTCCTTAGACCAGGTTTGGTGGGAGCGAACCACTACAGACTCATGAAAGTCTTTTTTGTATGCTTCCAACACATCAACATCAACAGGACACAGTCTTCACCTCCTGTCTAAAATATCCCACCCAGTGACATGCGGCACTGTAATGAGAAAATCAACGTTATTCTGACTTCACCAGTCAGTGGTCATAATGTTATGGCTGACTGGTTTATGTTGGCATTAAAAAAATCCAGAAATGTCACTTTTAAATCTACTACGTCTCAAGTCAAATGATCACACGGAAAAATTCAAAAATTGCCGAAATGAAATACTGATATAAATGAGGAAATGCCACAAACGGATGATTGATGTCTGCAGAACGACGCGTCTTGTATAAACAACAGAATAAGGGTGTGATAAACAACCAGTCCGATGTGCGCTTTGTTGAAGCCTGATGTTGTTTGCACATGATTTAAAGAAGGTAAACACAGTGAACATTTGTCTATATATATATATATATATCGGTCCCGGTGCGATGAATTTAACGCAGGGATTTAATGAAGCTTGTTTATACACTGTAAAGTAAAGTTCACGCCGTCGGTATGCAGATTCATGCAGAGAGAAGATTTTAACGTCCGACATTTAACATTAAATCTTCATAGAAATATAAACACATTAAACGGCTGGAATGAAATGTATCACATCAATCTTGGCCCTCTTTTTTTTTTTTGTTGTTGTTATTCCTGCACCTTTGCTGCGTTTGGATGTCTCTCTCAGGGAAACGACTTCATTCCAGAAACAGATGTACTTCTCAGCACAAACCTAAGGACACGTTTTCCACACAAAATAGCAACAACTACCTTCGCATGGCCTCAAGAGAATAAACCCCCCCCACCCCACCCCACCCACCTGGCTGCGGATCTCTGCTCACACCTGTGCACCGTTCAGTCGGCGCCGAAGTCCCACAGAGACAAGAAAAGAGGATCCCACGGCCAGGAAATAAAGCAAAAGGTTTGTTTCCTGCTCTGGCTGTTTCCGACTCTTTGAGTTTTCAGTGCATTGAATATGAAACAACGCAGAGTTCACCAAACGAGACCTCGAAAACGACAATAGAGGAGGCAGAGTGTAATTCAGGGGTTTAATGAGGAACTAGAAAACACATGTCACTGGTACCGGAAAAATCATTTTCTCTCCATCATACGTGGGTGTGAGCAAAATGACGGGAAGTTCAAACGTGCCTAGAGATATAAAATAAAAGGTAATCTGAAGAAACTAATTATGTGATGCACATGTTAAGGGGGAGATGTGGGAAGTCTGTTATGTTACTCTAAAACATGCTGCTGGTTGGTTTGTTTGAGGGTCTCACAGTTCGTAAGGGAGTCCCCCGAGGCTCTGTTCTCGGCCCATTTTTATTTACTCTTCATGTTACTGGAGGACAATAAAAGACGTCCAGAATGAAACAATCAAAAAAAAAAAAGAGAGAGGGAGAGAGAGAGAGAGGGGGGGGGGAGAGAGAGAGAGATAGAGAGATAAAATACAAACGACATGTATGTGATGGACGAGGGACATCAGCAGCTACTCCTCATTCCACTTTATTATCCTCATCGCTCAAACACGCTCCGCGTTAATTACTTGCTTAATGATCCGGGGCATCAACTTGAGATCGGGGGCAATCATTCATCCAATCACTGCGTCGCACCTGCAGGCTCCGCCCATCACCATCAGCTGCCGTCTTTAAATATGACTCTCTCCATTCATTTAGTTATTTCATGCTGCTGGTTGGAGCGCTCTCCACCTCCAAATCGCCACCAAGTCTTCGGAGACCCACCAGCCTCATCATTCAACGGCC
The DNA here is from genome assembly GCA_009660295.1 of Lophius piscatorius. Lineage (NCBI taxonomy): Eukaryota > Metazoa > Chordata > Actinopteri > Lophiiformes > Lophiidae > Lophius > Lophius piscatorius. The sequence goes on along the minus strand of VRLP01000771.1, from coordinate 161,826 downwards.
TCAGCAGAGTCATCAGTCACCACCACCAGCAACTTCCTTCGGCTCTTTTCCTTTTATCAGGGTTTAGCCACAGCGGATCGTCGCATACTGATTCGGCATAGGTTTTTACGACGGATGCCCCTCCTGACACAACCCTCCCATTTATCCGGTCTTCGGTCCGGCACTAGATGCGGCTAAGTATGCTGGTAGCACTAAGGACTCCAAATAGTGGATATTCCACGCTGCTGATCAGGACAGACACCCCTTGATCACAATCTCCCTGAAAAGTCTGGGCGCCAAAGGACTTTCTAATAGGCTTATTATCTCACATCATGTGTTTTGATAAATCATTCATCTTTTCTTCATTCTCTGTCTTATCTGATTAAACTTCAAGTTTAAATTTTTTTTTTTTTCATCAGCAGATGAAATATAATACACATAAATCCGCTAAAAAGATTGAATCCGCTGTTGTACACATGCCAGCCCAATAGTTGGCGGGAAACATTTCAACATCAATACCACAGAAGAAGAGATCACAGAACTGGTGCAGCAACTCTACAAGTGACCGGAGGAGCAATAATCAACTCAGCAGACTCAATTCTTTCTGTTGTTATTCCGTCTGTGTGTGGCGATCCCGATGAAAACAGAGCAGCTATGCACACAATTTTATAACGGAATTCCATTTTGATAATTAACAATGAAAGAGCGGCGTTCTTCAAAAAATTACACTAAACATCTGTTATAGTTTGTGTTGTCAGGCCTCCAAAAAATGGATATCGTGTGAACAAAAAGGTTTACTGTGTTTTACGTGACAACCGTGTAAACAGACCCTTAAACACCCAGAGAGGTAACAGGAGGTGTCGACAATCAGATAAATCAAATTGGATGGAAAAAAACACAGAGGGAAACTATAAAGGGGGAGTGAAGACCAGAGACGAGACGCAGGATCCACAGATACGAAAGGAAGGAGGGGAGTACAGGATGTGCAAACACAGAACACTGAACAGGGATAGTGGGAAGGAAAAAGAAAAAAAAAAAGATCATAAGAAGGACAAAAGCAAGAAAGGTAAAGCAAACTACAAGGCGAGAGGAGCAGAAAAAAACTGACCAAACAAACCTACCAACGGAGCTTCATGGAACAAGGATTCCATATTTTAATAATAAAACTGCTTTCATCCACGAGAACTTTGGACTAAGGTTGAATGTGGAAATGAATGCGCTACGAGCTGTCGTCTAATCTCACACCAATGCGCCGTTTTTAATTTCCACAGCCAGACGGTTTTGTAATAAACCATTAAGATTTGATAAAGAACCACTCCCTTTTCTAAAAAGCTCCCCTTCCTCTGCACATATGTTCCATTTCTCTCCCGCACACACACACACACACTCAGAAAAGAAACAATTTCAATTGAATGCCTTCTGCTCATCCGTCATATCCAGACATCCGATCCACTTAGCCGGAAAGTTAATTCTAATTCCTTTGTCCCATAGCGAGGGCTAAGAGTCCCACCTCGCCTAGGAGAGCTCAGAGATAATATCACAGGTGGTTCAAGCAGCAGGGGTGCCCCAAATCTCTATTATCAGCCCGAGGGGAGAGGAGGTGGAAGGAGGAGGCAGAGGAGACGGCAATATGGGGAGTTTAGCTTCACCTGGCCTCACAGTTTGACCTCTGGACCGTGTGTCAGCTCCTCCGGAAGAGCTTAAAAATAATTAAGGAGCAGGACTCCTGAATGGTAAGTGGATTCAAATAATGACATGCATGTTAAGTGGTCACCAGAGGATTGCAGATATTCACTCCACGGTAATAAGGGGGACTCACACAGAGGTGGTGTAAAATTGCTGTCAGACATGCAAACAAGCCAAAATACATGATAGCTAATAACCGGCTTGTTATGGTAAAGAAGACTGATACATGTTATTAAGTATGCTCACTAATGCAATGATGTAATGGTGTCAAGAATCTCTCTTATGGTGGGGTTTTCTCCTGATGCAATAATCAAAAAATAAACTATATAAAAATATTTAGTGTATCAACAACATTTTTTTGTTGAAGAAATACAGCAGTGGAACCAAAAGAATAAAATATATAGTCACTTCTAATATAATTGGGTCAAATCTCTATGGTTGAACCATAGGTGACACCTAATCTGGCAGTGGGAATGGCGCCCACCATGGAGCGCTGACAGGAAGTGGCAGAAGGATGGCGGAGAACAAACAGGTAAGGAAGGAGAAGCCCGGAAAAGAACTGTCTGATCTGTAACTCATGTAAAACCGACTTGATCTCTTCTGTGGAGAATATTTGCAAGAAGGTTTACTTATTTTGGAGGTCGCACATATATAAGGAAGTATTGATAGTCCATCAGTTACTGTATTGTCATAGAGAATGTTTCCTACATGATATGAAGTAGAACTTTTCTATAACAAAAACAACTTTGTTGTAGATTTCCGGAGATTTTCCCCCGCACTGAAGTCCTAACTTCCAGCTATTAACTCTGTTTATCGACCGGAAAAGTGGTAAAAACCCGAGAATTAAAACCCAGCGAGTGGAAAAACCAGGATGGAGGCGACAGGGATAAAATGTGAACGCGAAAAGAAGGGAGGAAGAAAAGAGCGGATGAGAGAACAGAAGGCCTGAGACAAAAACTAGAGTGAGAAAGAGGAGGGGAAATGTATTTTTCCCGCTGACCCGCTTCCTCTGCGCCGCTGCCCTCCTCGCCCCCTTCCCCTCTGGGCAGCCAGGTGGCCGGGCCGGGCACAGACGGCCCACCTTCCCTCCTCCATGCTGGACCCGCTGGCCCGTCCAAACACCAAGCAGCAGTGGAGGTGGGGGACGCCAGCCAGACGAAGTACAGAGGAAGGTTGGACACACAGCTTTTGAAAGCCTGGCACATGCTCACCTTCCACACCAGGAGAACAGAGGACAGCCGGGCGCCTCAGAGAGTCTCTGTCTCTGCTATTGTTCTGAAGAATATGACTCAGAGTGCATACAGGGGACATTCTACACATTTGTGTACGCCATGTGTGTATGGATTTATTCCCAGTTAATGCTGTATCAAAAATAAAATTCAGATTTGAAATAATTATTTATTTGTGAATTTAGGACCATAAGGAAAATTATAAAAAAAAATTATAATTGATATTTTAACAAATATTCCTTGCCAGACACAAAAACAATTCTGATATCTACATTTTATAGAGGTGCACCGATCGAAGGCTTAGTTTGATGGAATCGGCGATCAGTCGGCACACCGCGCACGAGCTAACGTGTCTCCAAACATCTTGCAAGTAAAGCAGGAAACACAAAACTCACAGTTTGTAACACCAGTAAGGACAAAATACGGTGTAGAGGAACAACCCAGAAAACATTCGGCTAAACAAACTTAATCAGACACTTCCATTGAATCAACCCGATGTATATAGCAAGTTTCAAGAAGCTAATGTTAGCAAAGCGGCTAAAGCTAGCTACAGCTCAGAGTCGGCTACGAGCCCTGAAGTCCCTCAACAAAGCCAACATACAACATAATGGACTGAACGAGGCTTACAAAGTTTTATTTTCAATTTCAAATGTCATACAATCTATTTAAGAAAACCGCTAGGAGGATGGAGTGTCCATTAATGTCAAAAGGTTGGAATACATACACAATGCCGACCAACTTTACGTCCACTGTGATCCTTCAAAATAAGAGCACTTAAAATACACTACTCTCTATGGTTTTAAAACTTTACAGAAAAATAATCGGAATCGGCCAAAATCTGTATCGGCCGGTCAGACTTAACTATAAAAGTTGGTGATCGGTGCACCTCTAATATTTTACCAAATAATAGAAGCAAAGAGGGGGGTCGATAACAAATGTATATATAATTTTCCACTTTCACACCCAGAATCTCACGAATAACATGAACTGAATGCATTTTTATTTTTAAAGTGATCGTACCGGTATGAGCGTGAATGCAAACGTAGTTACTTCTGGTTCGACGCTATGACTTTTGACAAGTGACGAAGTTTAATTGGCCTAGAATGGCATTAGTCGACAAGCGAGGTCTACGTGTAAAAGATATCAATGTTTTCTCACTAAAAGTGCCTTGTTTGCAAGTGTAGAGCTAACATGTCCAATTCGTGAAGTCGAGACGGACGAAACAAGCTCCAACTGCGAACCATCCTCAATTTATGGTTTTCATTTTCGTTCAATGCAAGTTAATGCAAGCCGTTGAACTAACAGTTGTGATGAAACTAACTAGTTACAGTGGGTAGCGAAGATATACGCAAAAGCTGTCGTTTACAATTTAAAAGGCTATTTTAAAATGCAGCGTTCCACTGAAACAGATCATCAAACACACACAATGTTTTTTGTGTAATCTTGTCGACCATCGGCAGAGTCAGTGATGCCTGCTAGCAAAAGCTAGCTCAGTCAGAGGGCCTTCAAAATGAAGATATATCCTTTCCACGAGACTTGACATGTACAGTATGCAAAAAGAAATTTTTCAGAGTGAGTAATATTTGTGTGACTGTTTGGCCTCGGCTACAAAAAAAGAAAACAGCAAGAAGAATGTTGAGGTGACGGCTCACAAACACAATGAGTGAATGAAACGTAGAGAAAAAGGGAAATGCTTGTCGGTGATGTTCCAACAATGAAAATCCAATAGCACATAAAAGGATAATACTCCTTTTGAACATCATTCCAGGAATATAAAATGAGGAATTCAGACACTTTTGAAAACGATGGTCATCACAGGCGGCATACTCCATGATTACGCGATGGCTGCCTGTGCGCGGACACATCCAGGAAGCCGCGTCTCCACGTAAACAGCATAACTCCGGTTGATGGCAGGTTTATAGGTCACTGCCGCTGTCTTGTAGGAATACTGTAAAGTAATCAATCCACCACCCACTGCCAGCACTAACAACCTGAGGACTACTGCAGGAGACGTCTCGGTCAATACGGCTTACTTAGGTTGAAATCATATTTTTCAGCCAGGACAGGGTACAGTGGACCCAAGGCTACCATCTGTACTTCCATGGCAGATGTCTCAGCCACTCATCATCAGGGAGTCCTGAGGGCCTTTAGGGGCCATGCTGTCTCGGTAAGAGTGAACACAGCAACCCATTGAGCCCGCGTACCGAGGACAAAATGCGAGTACAAAACTGAGAGGTCATCTGTGTGGCCGTGAACAAAGCCCCATTCACTCCCGCTGAGAACTTGCAGAGGAATTCGAAGATGAATTGATTGAAGGAGACTTTTTTTTTTTCTTGCAAAAAAAAAAAAAATGCATCCATTCTGTGTAATGAGATGCCACACACAGGGACATGAATGGCCTCTGACGTGGACGGTCATTATTGACAAAACGGAGAAGCTAAAGGGCAGCTGCCAATGTTGTGGCGCACGCACCAAAACGCAGGCCTTTGTTAATTTGGCTGCCCCACACACAGCACACAATCCAGCGGTTAAAAAAAAGAGAATGGCTTCACCGCAAAGTCACTCCAGCAGAAACAGTACAACAAGTCTGGCAATCTGAGAAACCAGTGTTCAAAAGCGGGAAAAAAAAAACAATTGCACCCTCATTGCATCAGTTGGATGTCGGGTCCACGGGCGCATTGCTGAAACATTCGTCATCCCTGAAGCCAAGAAGGTCCTCAAAAAGTTAAACCCAAACAATGCTCGCTAAAGTGATTGATCTTTTGCAGAAGCGCTGTTCTTTTTTCCAAGGAAGAGCCAAACTCATTTGGAATTCAGGAGACATTCAACAACCACTGGGTTCCCTCTTTCTCTCCATTCCGTGCATTGACTTAGCTAAAACACTTTTGGCTGGATTAATCTGGCGCGCCTGGAAGGTGAAGATAAAAGGCACTTCGGGCCAATATCGGCGAGGGGAGAGGGATAATCACGGGAAGAAAAACTGTAGCGGAGACAATGTGATGATAATTATTTATCGTCCTTCGTCAAGGTTGAGATTCTCTCCCCGGAGTTGTGAAAAACTCCTGGACCAAACACCGAACAATCGGCCGCTCTGCTGCCTCGATTTCTCCCTGTTCTTAATGAGTACCGGACCTGGAGCGGTACATTGCGAGAAAAAACCACACACACACACACACAAAAGAAAAGCCCAAGGTCAACTTCATCAACGACCCAAATTAATAAAGGTCTAGATAAAGAACAACGATTAATTGGTTCTCCGTGCATCGATGAAAGGCAAGGACAAATCCGCAACCTACCTATCAGTTCCCAGTAGCTTAAAAAGACAGCAAAGATAACAAATCGCCCCCCTCTAAACACCGACGGTGTGTCCTTTCACTGCTGTCCGCCACATCCAAAGGCAAACAAAAACTTTTCTCCCGTAGCCTTCGCATCATTCGGACCTCCTTGTCACTTTTTAAACCAACCCGAACACATTTGCCGTGCCTGGAAGGAGTTAGGGGACATTAAAATGATACGAGTTTACAGAGTGCCCTTTCTGCTCTTGTTTAATGGTGAACAGGAGCCGGCTTCATTTCCTCTGACAGTCGGAGGGAATTGGAGCAGAGGGAGTAGGAGGAGGAGGAATATTTTTAAACAGCAGTGGTACCAATGAATCACCTCGGCACCCGCTATCTCCTGAGGGGGCAGTAAGTGACAGGTGGGGCGAAAGGTGCTTGTTTCAGGATGGAGGATGAGGAAAACCCGGGATCACTTACCTAGAAGAGAAAGAGAAGGAGAGACAAGATGTAAATCATGAGATGAGGACCCAAATGTCAAGTTTTACAGCATTCAAAAAAACAAAGCACTGGAAGGTAAAACGGCGCAATAATAAAGGAATCAACAATTTTTTCAACAATTGGGCAACAGGAAGTGCTTGTTTTTCGGAAAAATTGTTTTCTATAAGAAAGTAAAAGTACTCCATATACAATCCATGGCAGAAGACGGAGATAAACCCGGAGAAAGAAGAAAATTTTTAGTCTTATACCGTCTTAAGAGCTGACTTTACTATGACAAAACTGACAAACATCCACAACTATCAATTATTAGTGATTAACTCTGCTGATATTTTAGTAAAAAAGTAAAACTTTTTGTTTCTATTAACGGTTGTGTTTTTTAAAAAAATACAAATAGTTCAATTGAAACTCAAGGCATGTATTTTTTTCACGGCCAAAAGGGGATGAATATAATTTCAAAAAAAATTATTTGAAATTCATTATTATTTTGAAAAGGAACAGGGTGAAGGTAAAATCACACGAACGCAGGAAAGAAAAGAAAAAAATCTGCTTTTCAGCTTTTTGCATTGGGGTGTGGTCGCCTAGCTACGAGGTCAAGAATGAGAATGTTCGGTACATCATGAGCTGTCAATCATCCCTTTGATCTCCAAAAAAGTAGCTGTTTATTTCAAAGCGATGTGAAGAAGTTAGAGGGATCTACTTATTGGTCACCTCTGCTTCACTTTCTAGTTTTTTTACTCTTAAAAAGAACCATAAATCTCAACCAATATGTATTTGCTTAACATTTCAAGGAAACCGTTACCCTCAGAAAACTTGTCACTTTCGTAATGACCACGAAAAAAACGCTCCGATGACTCCCGTTTCATTGTCGTCTGATGGCGATGAAGGATTTGACTGATTGAGTGGCAGTTTAGGTTGTAGAAAAGTTGAGTAAAATATATTGTAGTTGATAAAAATATAATATAGTTTGTGAAATATTAAAGAATTAGTTCTATATATATATCTATATAGATAAAAAAATATATATTTGCGTGGAATTAGACAGTTCGTACAAGATAAAGAAATTTTGCGGGAAAACGTTTGGAAATAAAGCTCTCCATAGCGCTAGAAATATGCCAATTTGATTGATTTTCCCAAAATCAATCAAATTCTTCCTCGCAGGAAGTTCTGAGGGTGGATACAATTTGAAATTGATCCATAAATTAGCTGACAGGCAATGACGATTTCGTATATATATTATCCTCAAGTTTTTCAGGGAAACCCTTCGTGGATCAAAACAGAACCACAATCCTGCGTGGGTCAGATCCTGATGTGTCAGATTGGAGGTCGGGTCCAATGCAAGGCTTTTAATCAAACCTGTCAGAATCAACATACTAGATCCTAACCTTGGAAAGAAGAAGACTCAGCAATGACTATTTCCTGTTTTTTCCTGAGGCTAAAGAGTCCATGGGTGAGTGGACTTCAGAGCTGCACATGTGCAGAACCAATCAGGCCCACTTCAGTGCCGTCCTATGAACAGAACAAACTCAAGAGGATGATGGTAAATCCTCCACCATGTTTTGCAGTTGACCACACATTTAAAAGTCAAAGAAGATTTTATTGTTTGGGGGGTTTTTGGATAACCACCACCACATAGAACAATATGAATGAGCACATAATTGTTGAACCCTGAAATATCTTTGCTCCGTAATCTTTTAATTGGGAGTGTAATCCAGCGGAAAACTAATTGGAGGCTTTAATCTATCCGAGGTAATCCAAGGCATGATTCGAGTAACACCTACTGATTAAAGTTGGATCAGGGCTCGCAGATAATCAAAGGCTCATATTGAGAAAGACGAGATTCACCTGGAACGACTGTTCTGTAACAAAGGACCATAGTTTTCTATTGTACAGGTGGGAGAAAAATATAATAGTAGAGGAGAAGTGAAGGTACGAACCCTGGATCTGGAACAGGAAAATATAGAGATGTATATATATGTGTATATATATATGATATATATACATGTATATATCTATATATGATATATATTATTATTATTATTATATGTGTATATATGCATATATGATATATATGATGTATCATGTATATGAATATATACATATATAATTTAACATATACGTGATAAATATGGTATATATCTGATTTATATATACATGTATATGTATATATATATCTATATATGATATATTTAAATGTATATATGCATATATGATACATATGATGCGTATGTGTATGATATATAAGATGTATATGACACATATATATCATATATTTATCATATATATGTGATATATGTGATGTATATATTTTTATATATGATTCATAAATGTGATATATATGAGATATATACGATACATATATATCATATATAAATTTTATATATCGATATCATTAATATGAAGAGTTCAACCCAGGGATTTGTTTGTACAATGCAGGGGATTGGGGGCTTTTTGAGGAAATATCCTTGCTGTTAAGGACAAAAGCCTAAGCCAAGTTTATATTTACAGTTTTTATGGTTTTAGGGATGTCAGTTATTTCTGTCTTTTAAACATATTCATAAATTGTCCTTTTTTTTTTTAAATGATGTGATTAATTGTTTTATGAAGTCTTTAGCTGGTATGAATGTATATATGTATGATGCACTGTGTTGCAATTTTGTCGCATTTTGTTTGTATTATGATTTGTGTTTTCAAAGAAGCACTTTCTCTTCAGATTGTATTTTCTGTTTAGAGAGATGCCATACAAATAGATATTTCCTTTTTTCAGTTATTACAGTAAGTAGTTATTATATAATGGATTCACACTATTTGGAAAAAAAATTTCAACCAGCAGAAAAACATTAATAATTAAGTGTGATGCGAGAAAATCACCAATTGTGGAGCCAATTAAGAGAAAATGACATTTTCAGAGTTCATACTATAATCAAATGTGTGTTCAAAATTAAAGTCAAAATAACATAATCAGATGAACAGTTTTATTATTTCTCAAATAAAATAGGATTTTATTCCCAATGCCATCCCATATTCTACTGTATCACAATAAATTCAGTAGTGAAGAGACAAGAAGTTGAAAAGAAGGGAAAAGATAAAAGAAAAAAAAAAAAATGGTGATACGTCTCTAATTGCTGCTATTCTGAAATTGTACCTCCGAATATACTAAAAAAATCTGTCGTTTTGTGTCTTTTCAGTCATGAATTTCAGAATGCAAGGCCTGTGCTAGTGTTACAAGACTCTCTCCTACACCGGGTATCCATAACAACGAGGGAGAAAACCGCGCACAGATGAGTTTTGGATTCCTGTATGTGTTTGTCTTTGAATGGAACAAAATCAGAATAGACAAGTGTGGTAAAGAAAAACCAGATCCTAATCCCCCCCGGTCTCGGCTCGCTCCTCTGACAGAAATACTATCTGATTCAAGCCGGCGTAAAACGAGGTTAATCGGTTGTACGGGCATCTTTAATGCTGGCGGCCGCGTGAATTGTTGCTTTCTGGCTGCGGAGAGACTTCAGCCCGGAGAAGGTTGAGATTTGCCAGAACAAGTCAGTGGGACATGCACCAGTGCACAAAAGTGCATATCTCTTTTAGTGACTGCATATCCTCCCCGCATATTTAAATATCACGAGTCATTTTGTGCAGAGACAAAATGAGAACAGGCTCCTCTATGCCCGGAGGATTGAAGCATGTCGCAGCTTGTGTGAAAACCTTCTTCCGCATTTATCATTCGCGACGCAGGCTGTGTTGAAACTTAAATGTGTGTTACCGCTCAGGATGTTCACACTCAGCAGGTGCTTTTTGAAGGAATTCATTTTAATCCTGCAAAAAAAAAAGGATTTCCACTTTCCATGTTTGGTTTCTTTTTGTTCTCCTTGGCCGTACGCTATTCTTGTGAGGCCAGTAAGTTCATTCATTTTGGGTTAGATAACCTCCTTTTAGTAGGCTAAAAAAATGACACAAATAAATTAGGTTAGACAATTTCCAAGAAGCTAAGTGGAATCAACCCAAACTAAGTATAATTGACCAAATCCAAGCAGCTAAATTGATTTAACCCCAACTAATTAAATCAAACCTAATCCAAGCAGCTAAATTGATTTAGCCACAATAATTTGAATCAAACCTAACCCAAGCAGCTAAATTGATTTAACCACAACTAATTAAGTTAAAACTTAACCAAGTAATTTAATGGAATCAACCCTAACTAAATAATTAAACCTAGTCCATGTAGTTATTCTGAATCAACCCAAACAATTTAAGTTAGACCTTATCCACGTAACTAAATTGAATCAAAAGTAACTAATTCATTTTGGCTTAATCCAAGTAAAGAAATGGAATCAACCCTAACTAAGTAATTCGACCTAATCCAAGTAGCTACACCGAATGAACCCCGGCTAATTGATTTAAACCTAATCCAAGTAACTAAATTGAATCAAAAGTAACTAATTCATTTTGACCTAATCCAAGTAACTAAATTGAATCAACCCTTGCTGAGTTTGACGTGATACAAATAAATAAATTGAATCAAGCGTAATAAAAGACATTGACCATTATAATAGACCGACATACTTGCATCGTTAGGATGATAATGTGGAAACACTTTGCATGATATAAAGATCATTCGAAGAGTTTTGTCTGTGAGCGTCTTGCATGACCGTGGCCTTTGCGTGACTCCGTAGCTGATTTCCAGTCCTCTGGTCCTGCCTTCAATCTGGTCTGATCTCAATACAGAGTGTGCTGCTTAAACAGCTGCCAAAGCATGGGGCATCACACATATATATGCAAATCGGCTGTCCTGAGAGCACAACTTAAAAAAGCCAAATAGGACAAATTATGGATATATGGAAACTCCAAACATCCCTCCCTGCAGGGATGCAGCTGTTGGCACGAAGCTCTCTGCCTGCCTCTACCTACCAGCCGCCGTGTTGCCCCAGTCAACTGAAAGGCCTGTCATTGGACGGCACTTATTTCCTCAACAGATGGGAGAACACCCTTGCCAAAGTTTTGGAATGATGCCCTTATGACCTCTTGGAGCTCCCCGAGAGGGAGGCCGTCTGCTGAGTCCTGCTGTGGCGCTTCCTCAGTGTCATAAGTCCTGAGTTTGTGGTTAACACGGGACAAATCAGTGGCAAAAGCCTGCAGTCGCTGAAGTGGATCGCGGTTGTTAGGTGCGTCCCAGCTACACGACTCTTCAAAAGTAGCCCCATGGTTCATGTGCAGACTTTCAATATAGCTTATAAAATTGATATTGACAATTTTTTTAGATTCATTAGTGAGCTGCAGTATGAAAACGCTGCAGCCCGTGAAAGTTGAAGCTAAATTGAATTAAAGAGAGTAAATTGGCATCACAGCCAGGTGAATGTGAATGGGGTATTCGTACGATGGGTATCTCAAACTTTAAATTGAGTCGGATCATTGGTGGCTGAGATAAAATCCTTTGTGCATAAACTTCTCTTTGCGTGGAATCAACCCTGTTGTGGATCCTCTCCAAAATGTTATTACAGACCCTTTCTTATCAGAAGTGGGTTCGGAAAATGTGTTGGTCGCCTTTCATTGACAATAATCGCCATGTCATGCATTTGAAATACTGTGCACCCACAAGAATGCCCAATAGGAATGCACAATTAAATACAAGGATTTATAACTACAGGCCTTTTTCTTCTTCCCGTTTTGAAAAAGGGAGACTGATACTGTCCATTTATGAGCCGTGATCTCAGCATAAAACATCTGAATTGCACTTAGGAACTTCGCTGCTGCAGACAATAGGATGCTGTGAGAAAGTCGGCGTTGGAGACGCAGCACTAGCACATTTAGTTCAAGGCTCTTTAATTAATAAGAAAAATGTCAGCATAAATGCCACAAGGACTCCAATTATCTACTTATTCACACAACTAATTACAATACCGACACTCAAGCTAAAAACATTTATTGCTTTAACAAAGCTAACCCTTCCCGGCGCACCCTTCAGAATGACTGTGACCCTTTAAATAATCATTATAACGATATATAAAAAAATGTCTTAACCGTTTATACCCTTGATCTACTGTATAATTGAAATTATTCACAAAATTCTAACATTTTATTCAACTAACTAAACTACATAAAACAAATTTTCATTAAAATATGTGTTTCACAAGCATATTTACAGGAATATTTTTACAGATTCTGTTTTAAAATTTTTAGGTTCACATGTTTGAATAGGAATTATGACGTGGTGGACAATTTCTTATAGTTGTATGGATAATTTGTGTGGATCTGCACAAATCTGGCGAAAGATACACGAAAATCTCTCAAAAAAATAGTTTGAAATGCTGTTTCCGAGAGTCAGATCAATCGTTAAGAAGTTTTTTGTTTTTTTAGTGTCACCTCCAATCCCTGTTTAATATAAAATAAAAAAAAATAGAGTAAAAAAAAATAAAAAAAATCATTAAAAACTTTACAGAAAGTGTGAATTTTAAAAATCTACCTGGAAGGGGTGTTTACTGCAAACTGACACCCCACACTATGACAAGGATGATTCTAATAGCAAAAGGCTCTCCAAGGATTACAGCAAGAAGATTGCAGCGGTCGGCGGAATCGGGGAGTCAGAAAGTCTCCCTAACCCCCGTCAGATGGTACCGACACCAACACCAGCACCAGCTGTGTGGGAGGTTGGCAAGAAAAAAACCTCCGCTGCCATCCAGACACATCCAGGCACCTCCAGTTTGGCACTGGCACTTTCAATGGAACAAGATAATAGGTGAGACGAGACCAAAGAAGAGCTTTTTGGCATCAACCGTCAAAGATGGGTGTGGCGTGGCAAGAACGCCATAAGAGCCATTGAGGAAAGCACCTCATACCCACTGTGAAGTCTGGTGGTGGATCTCTGATGCACTGGGGCTGTTTTCTTCTGAAGGCTCTGGACATCTTGTTAAATACATGGTAAGATAAGATAAATGTTTTTTTTTTTTTTTCATTTGCATTAGAGTTTAGATTTTTGTGAATATTTCAGAATGAAAGATGGCGGGTACAGACGATAAAGACAATAAAGACTCATCTCATTTTACTCATTTTTTAAAGGGTGGTAATGATTGTGGATATGATTATCAACCCTCCATGAATTCAAGGCCACCTCTAATGTGTTCACTCACCTAGCTTGATTTGAAAAGTTGTCCAAATTTGAATGCAAGTTAAATGAAAAATGTCTTCAACTTTTTGAAAAAAAAAAAAATCTGAATGCACCTTCTGTAACGTCAAGACATGAGCTGTGCCTGGCGCAACTTCTTAACACCCAGTTCTACTTATCTCTCATCATCTTTTGTTGCATCATTTTAATTATGGAATTTGTATCTTTTTTCCCCCGAAAAATTAAGACTAAATTTGATTGTTCTGCCACATTCTCCCTGCAGAGCACTGTGAGACATTTAGATGATGAATTAAGGCCAAGAAATGGTTCCGTATCAAACAAGCTTCAGTAATGAATGTAATGTAGTTGATCGACGATCCCTATGGGCGATGGATGGTTTGGAAATTGCAATTTCTAAGCATAATAGTGTGAAAAAATACAGTTTTATGGATGCTTCCACCTCCTAGTATATTTAATTAACCTTCGCCTTCCCTCATGTGCCAGTCTGTGATGTCTCGTTGATAAGAGAATTTAAAATACTCCCTTTGCCCCACTTTTTTCTGAAGTCAGTCCTTATGTTATGTGTGGTCAGTAGTGTGCGCACCGTTCTGTCTGAAGGACCCGGTAGATTGGCCCTGACCCTTGCAAAGAATATGATGGTCCTGCTGGATCTGAGTGGAACGATTTTGGGCTGAAACTCCCACCTTAGCGATGCGGGACAACTGAGCCTCCTCGAGTTAATTCCTATTCCACAAATGATCTGAAAACGAGATTTTTCGTCATCACTCGTCATACTAACCAGCAATCCCCATTCCAGTGTAACGCATTATGGGTTTGACCCCGCCTGTGTTTTTGGATATGGACTTTTGTACCTCCAACTGTCATCTTAAAGACTGCCTTCTATTCCTTGCTCTATGCATTTAGGTCCCGGTTTTGTGCTCCATTTGTCACAAGCTAAGTAACATGTCTATGGACATTTAGACATGTCGACAGACTGTAGGGGCTGGGGATCAACCCAACAACCTTCCGCTGAGTGGACGACCGTTCTGTCTGGAGCACCTACTAGAGGTCTCTTCTATCTTGGCTTCTTTGTAAAACCCTTGATAAAGAAGTATGGTGGACAACATCGTTATGATATCCAGATTCTTGTTTCACCAGAAAGCCATATCACATGCCACACATTCGGCTTTTAAGCAGCTCTCTCTCTCCGGTCAGACTCTTTGAGGCAGAGTCTGACCGGGATGAAGCTGATACCAAATATTTTGTGATGTATACTCCGTTGTGTAAAGGTTCAAAAATATGCTAAACGTTGCCCGAGCCATGGTATGAAATTCCATCACTCTGAATTGTAGCCAGAGCTTTTCGAACAGGGAAAATATGTCAACGAATTATCTGAGACATCTTAAGATGCGTTCACCACAGACGGGGGAACCTCCAGGGCATCGGAGAAAACATGTTACTCTCTAATGTTATTTTCATTTAAGACTAGGAGCAAATGTTCCTCACTATGAGTGTTCATTACGTTCTTGAAATAACACATAGAAAGAAACCTATCGCCCGTGTTCTGAACAATTACCCAGTCCTTAAAAAATTAACTGTGATCTGATCCAAACCTTGAGTATTGTGATCGGTTCTACCCCTGCATTACTTCTGATCCAGATTCTATAGACTATATGCATACCAGCTGCATCACAGCTCCGGATTCTCTACCACCAGACCGACCGCCAGAGATCACAGAGGGGGGAAAAAAAAATCGGGGATCTGCAGACCTCTCTTGAGCCTCGTAAGCCTCTTTAACAAGCCTGTTAAAGAAAAGGTCAACAAGGACTGTTGTGTTTAATTCAACAGATGAACTACAACCGTCTTTGCCATGCAAGCTGTTAAAAATAAGAGCATTATTTGCAACCTGTGTGTCAGGCCCGGAGGCTACCGGTTTTATGGGTTGAATCTTCCCTGAAGTTCCTCAATGACACGCGACAGTTGCTGGAATGTGACGGGCTGGGGAAAAAAAATAAAAAATATGCAGGGCAACCCACAGTCCCTGTAACAGTATGTCTCATAAACCTCATGGCCTGGAATAAAACTGCTGATTAATAGCTTGTGCACATTAAAACCATGATCAGGTTTGAGAGTGCCAACTGTGCTTCTGGCCCCAGTGTGCACTGAAATGTAAGGCAGTGGCGAGCCGGCCAGGAGGAGAGGAGGGGAGAGGAGGGGAGGGGTCGCGGTGCCGCAAAGACATCCTGTGCGCACTGCTAATGAAACAGCACCATCTGCACGGTACATTATCTACAGAATGCTCGGCTATGAATTTCAAATTTGGGAAAAAATGCAAATAGCAGAAAGAAAGATATGAAAAGTGAGGGGATGTTAAAGCAGGCGCATTGAGGTTTCCGCTGAGGAAATTGTTTAGGCATGGACAGTAATGCGCTCCATTAAATTTTACGAACGCAATTACCCCCGGAAAGGCTGGCTTCATGTAGTGACACCTCCAACCCTTGTCTACATACAAGAGATTTCACTATCATGACAGCAGAGTGTGTGAATCTGCAGTAACTGAGTTTGCTCTTTGGCTTTATTTTCCCAGAGTTGTGAAGGAAATGCCATTAGGGTTTAAACTGCTTGTGGGGGATTGTGCATAAAGGCAGCCTGAAATAGGTATGAAAATGAGAGATGATGAAATAAACCTTCATCTTGCAAAGAGTTATTTATTTCCCGGTCTCTGAAGTAACCTTGCACAGGTTCCTTGTCCGTTCCATTCCTGTCTACTTAGAGAAAAACCAGATACATGGTCAGTTAAAAGTCGGCCTCTGCCCACCTCCGACTGAGGCTTAGACTTCCAAAAACTTCCCCAGCAGTCAAAAATCAAATCTGTGCGAGTCTACAAATCGACATATTTAGGTTGGAGCCATTTGTGTCAAAGAACCATTCGTATTTTTATTAGCAGCTGCAGTTTGGGAGGCCTTTAAGCAATGAACATGGCAGCCCCAGGCATAGATCGAGGGCTGAGAGACTCCCAATCCACATGCAGAGGCGGCAGTCACCTCCAGGAGAACTCTCTCGAGAAGGGAGGCCATGAAAAGGTTTAACAGAAGGTGCCAGCAATGATAAAGTAAACTGCCAGAAAGAAGAGGAATTTCCAACTTGGTGGGAACATGCTGTATCCACGGGGAGTAAATGAAAACAAGGTTAATGCATTCTGCTCTTATTACCTACACTAGAGGAGAAGCCATCAGCTGCATCCAGAGGCAGGAAGGCAAGAAATCAAAACAGTAAGTGATATGTGGGCTGAGGCGCGATCCAGAATCCCTGCGCCACGGAAATCTGTTAGACCTGCTCGTTGGTAATGACTTATAAAGCATGGCGGGACAACTTTTTTAACCACGCTGTGCGCACCTGTGCCAGGGAGTACGCGCCATTATGCCCTCATGGATATTTAGCGTGGGTGAACTGACTGCGGGAAAAATGTCCCAATGAGACAAATTAAACCATCAAACTCCCTGTTGGTTCGTCACCCGTGGTGGATTGTCTCCAGATTACAAGGGTGCCAAGAAGCCCCCTGTGACCTACAGTGTGATGGTATGGCTCTATAATCTCCTGTTTTGTTCCCCAGACTGTGTGGTCTTAATAGTGGTGTGTCTGTGTTTGGATGTAATACCCCCTCTAATAAGACTTAAGCCCCCTTTGCTTTGGATGCCATCCTGGAGCTGTGGTTTCTCGCAGTGTGAGGTCAGGCTGCTCTGCCTCCCAGCTCTCGCGTGCCCAGATGGGCCACTATGACCAATTGGTTCAGTGTCAGTCATGCTGACCTGTCAAAACTGAGCTTAAAGAGCCGGGCAATGGCAATCGTGCTGGCCAGCGGGGGTCCACGGATTCAGGACGGCAACAAGGACCGCAGGCTGCTGTCTAATGTGCCAATTAGCCCAAGGGAGCTCCTAAACTTTATTCCATATTGTGACAGCAGAAAAGCTGAGCTAAAGTGAAACAACCACTCCAACCTTAATTCAGTTTTACACACTATGAGTAATATAAAATGCCCCATTAATCTATTTTTTTTTTTTTTTAAATTGTTATTCCCTTTTTTTCACATTTAAAATTGGAGAGTTATCAAGAACAAGTCTTCGTCTCTGTATTGGGTTCAGGCAGAAAAATGTGGCTCTTTTCCCTGATCTCCTGTCAGAAATATATATGACTATATGCACTATGTTCACACCCTCAGATTAGTTCAAACACCATCCCACAGTGATATATTGCTTTATTACCAAAATCCACGCAAGCAATATTTCCAATTCTCGATTTCGCAATTAATCCAAATAAATATTTGGATTGGATTCCATATGCCGTCATCAAATGTATTATAGACTGTTTAACCATATCACAACCAATAAAATCTCCTGCCTAAGATTGTGGAATTTATGCTACAGCAGCTCTTATGGGGGATCCGACGAGACGGGCCAGGCTTCGCCCCCTATGCTCATCAATGAGCTCATCAATGACGCTGTTGCGGTTTCACCAGTTGTTCTTCCTTTAACTACTTTCATAGGTCGGGAAAGAAACTGAGACGGAGATAGCCAGTTGTCCAGCCATCCCAATTTGGTCAAAATTGCTCAGAACGTCTTGCTCAATAAATCTGCTTCCAACAAATCAGTTGCAATTGTGACAAATAAGACAACAGTACTCTTAAGCAATTAGTGGTTATTGGATTACGGCTGATCGATGAATTGCTGTTTACAAGAAATTTATAAATACAATTTGAAGTAGTCTGACCACTTCCCCAGTTATTGGAATTGCTAACATAAAACTTGTGCTGTAACAAGTCATCGCTTCTGCACGGCACTTCTGACGTCTCTGTGGACCGAGACGCTGTTTTATGGTTTAATACACGTGTTGCGGGGAGAGAATGCACTCTGTATGTTTTTTTTTTTACATTACCGGCTGTTTGTCATGCCTTGCTGCAGATTTTCTCTTCGGAGAAAAAAATAATGAACTGACTTGAACTCGGGGAAAACGATGACCTGAAGATGTTCTCTTTACACAAATCATTAAACCTCTCGCTGCCAGGCCATCAACACCAGCCCTGCTATAAAGATCAGTAAAAAAAACAAACTTCCCCGAATGCAGAGCGAATGACCTCTTTACCTTTGCCAGCAATTATTCCCTGGCCCATTTAGCACAATCTGCACAAGTCAGTGGAAGTGAATTCTTCGCCCCATGGCTACATCATAAAAACCCCTATCACCCTTCCAACCTCTCACCTCAGCTGCGCCTTGAAGACCAGGAACAAAGCCCATTACTGCTGAATGCTGATGCTGTGACAGGTAAATGTTGTCTCTGAAGAAAATGTCCCATGATGACAACATTCTCTGCAGGGTGACTATTATCCCTGATTCATCATTCTCATATACTGCGGTGGTTTGCGTATTTCTCGCCTGCAGCTTATCAGCAGCAGCCATTCTCCCTCTTCCTTGTGCTCCTCTTTGTATCTTCCCCGCTCTCCCGCTTTCCTCTCCCTCTGTCCTGCTTCAGCAAATCCCAACAGCCAAATGTTCTACCCCTGGAAATCGAATGGAAGTGATTTGACTTCCGGTTAATAGGGCTGACAGAGGCAAAACGCCAGGACGGTGCACTACGGTGCCTATTATGCTAAACAGCAGCCACATGAAAAGAAAAGTCTCTCGGCTGTTTAGTAGCCGCATCTGGCGAGGTAAACACAAAGAAAACGATTGCAGGCTTCTACACAAAAATGTGATATCACTATTTCAGACTTTGCACCATCGACGTTGCACTTCTCATTAAATCACGCATCCTGATGTAATGAAAGGCGGGATATTATTGGATCCAGCATTGACACCGATTATTTCCACTACTTTGTCGCCGCTGCAGACTCAGATTTGATGAACAGCGCTAAACCTGATATTTGCGCTTCAGGTCGGCGTCTCCCTGTGAGACAAGGCTGTAATTTACTGTTGAAATTGAGGTTTTATGATGAGGGTCAGAACCTAGGCTAATTAGATTGACATGATATTTAGAAAAAAAAGGAAATCGAGGTTTTATAACTCGCTACATCTGCCCCTTATATAAAGACTGATGCCTAGATTTTTCTGTTCACACTATATAAATATTATATTGTGTTTTCCCAGAATCAGGACATGGCTGCCTAGGGGACATTCTATAAATACAGTCTGACAGACTACATGGCTTTTAGGGCGCTCTGTGATTTCGCTAGGCTTGCTCGGAGTTAAAGCCCATGTGTTTCTGCAGCTCTGAGGGATGATATGTGTGCACCGGCCTCACTGCGATATGATCTCGCGTAGAGAAATGGGCTTTTTTTTTCATTTTAAAGTGCCTGCACGCTCCAGGTCTGTCAGCAGCGGAGGAGGGTGAACGGGGTGAACGGGGTGAGCTCCTTCATGAGGGAGTCTGATAGAAAGTAATCAAACAGAATCTCTAAGAATTAGGTATCTTAGAGATAGCTGATTCGACCAATCTATGGAGAAATGAATGAATGAATGGATTAATTACAGAATGACTAGATAAGCAAATATACTTCATTTATCCGGAATTGGGAATAATTGCCGAGAGTTTGTCAACAATCCACAGCTGGGTTTCACCGCATGATTCGTTAAGTGTGAGACATCCATCGTCACAACAGGTGTTCATTTGCATCATGTTATCTAAATTGTGGAAACTGGATATATATTGTGGATATATATATATATATATATATATATATATCTACAGTTATATTGGGTTATAAATCGAAAATGATCAATAAAAACTACATCTGGTGTTCCCCTGCACAAATCTTTTTAACAAAAATTGGTCAAATTTAAAAAGAAAGGACAGGACAGATGCAGATAAGATGGATTGAAATCTCAAATGTAGCAAAGATTCGGTGAATTGAACAAAAAACAGAAGATGGAATGTCTCAAATCTTGTCCCAAGTAACTAAGCTGATCTCTGTATCCACTAGACTATCTTCTTTGATGATGTCATCTCGCCAAGATAAGGCTTTTTTTATTCCATTGAAAAGCTGGTTGCCCCCTTATTTTTTCCGTAAGGCAATTTAAATGTAGAATATCAATAAAACATGACATTTAAAACCTCTAATTTGCATAATCCTACTCATGTGGATTCTTTTTTAATAACACTTTACTCAAGGAAAGTGTGCGTCTCATTTTATTTGTACCTCCTTATTTTTATTTGACTGTGTTTTTTGCTGCTCGCAATGAGTGATAAACAAAAATTTCAGGATGATCCCTGCTTCTCGCCAGATGTCAGCTGGTATAAGCTCCAGCCCCTGTGACCCTGAACAGGAGGAGTGGCTACGAAAATGAATGAATGAAATGCTGACTCAGCAATCACAACCAGACAAGCTTGGCCCTTGAAAGAATGCCGTATCTGCTGTTCACAGCCGGTTCTGACACGACGAAAACGGAGTGGAACAAAAATGTCAAATGAAAACCCCGTGGAAAAATTATCTCAGCGCTGTGTTTGATTAAGCACTTGCAAAATAATCACACTGCCAAGTATGAAGAGTGCCTTGCTCAAAAAAGAGAGGGGTCAACAAGCGACCATGTGCTTCAGCAGTGCTACAGTTTCTAACTGAGACATTTTTGAAACTTACGTTGGACTTTTAAGGATCCTTAAGGAACTTTAAGGATTCCTTTAAGGAACCTACATAACAGTTGCCTTGAGACAGCCTCATTAGCTGATTATCACATGTTATAAATTACCCTACAGAAACTTATAAATAATTTCTACCGAGAACCTCATGACATGAATTGTTCCAGTAGCTAAAATATTAGCTTTTTCTTCGTCTTGTTTTGGCTGTTCCTTTTTGGGGGAACAGTACAGACCAAATCAGAGAAATTTGCATTTGTCATAAAAAAAAAAGGCTAGAAATAATTGTTTCATAATTAGAAATTGAGGTAAATGTTTAATGTTTGAATAATCGCCCTGATTCACATTAGCTAGTGTTCACTATAGAACATATGATGGTGCTAAAGATCCAAAATGGCTACCAAATTCTAAAAAGCAATAAACACAGCATCGCGGCTTCACACGTTCACTCATCATCGTGTTTAATGCACTCAATGACATTGGCCTTCTTTAAGTTCGAGTACCCGAAACTATTCAAACGCTTTTTTTTCCGGGAGCCTCCGGCCGAGCAAAGACCCGTTCGCTGTTAGTTACCACCGTGAGTGGCGACGGCATCCCATTTTCCTCTCTCGACCAAACCAGACCAAAGTGGGACTAAATGTTTGTATTCTGCTCCATATGCCCGGTATTAGCATAATCAGAAACAAAACACTCACTGGCACACAATCACAGCTCGTTGCATAACCCCTCAAATCATTTAATTACGAGGCCCCAGTTGAGTATATATCCAAGCCATCATTATCTGCAGAGTGCAATTGTTCTAAGGAGGATCTGCTGTGGCTCATAAAACGGAATTAAAAATATTAGTCAAATTTGTCCCTCGAACCTGTTCTGGGGCCAGTTTATTATCTGGATGGTGTTGAAGCAGCGGCCGAGGCTGCCAGACCTCACCAGGGGGGGTCCACAGTAACTTCCTGGACATGCAGTTCTGAATTATCCGCCTATATGCACCCGTGAGCAGCTACGCAGAAAAACCAGCCGTGGTTAATTGAACACTCATAAAAGTCAACACTTCAAAAAGTGTCTCAATCGTTCTACGCTACACTCCAAAAAAAATGTAATCATTGCATTGTTTCAGTTAAAGTACTTGCATCTACTTGATTTAATTTATTTAATGAGATATTGAAAATGGATTTATTCAAATTTCATAAAATCAGCATAATCCCCTTAATTATAAAAAACAACAACAATTAAATTGAATAGGTTAGAAACGAACGAAGGAGTTTTGAAAGTGTCTCGCTGTAAAACTGGCACGTTTTAATGACAAATATGCATCTAATTAAGTTTAACATTGTGCTCACATTAGAATTATGTAATCCTAATGCATGGAAATGTCACATCTAAATCAAATGTTAGGCATAAATATATTTTTTCTAATGTGCAGGGAGTTAAAACTACTCTTCAGAATGTTTTTACACTTGGACAGAGCTGCAATGACTCTCTAAATTGTTCGGATTTAGGTCCAATCGGTGCTCAAGTTACAAAAGACTAGCGTAGTGTTTATTTTGAATACTAAATACAGTAAATTCATAACAAAAAACTTATTTCATACATCAATAATTTACTCTAAAAGCACAGATTTTACTCACTAGGGGGAGATTATATTATCTATGAAATGAGGTATATGCACAAAATGCAACATTTGGCTCTTACAAAAAAAACACACCATTTTTTATAAGAACTTTATATTTTGCCACTAAAAAAGGCTAATTTTGGGCCTCTGTTGAAGAAGTATACTCCAGCACTGACGCAATTTGAACTAGAAGCTGTTAAAAAGACATTAACGGGAGTGAAAACAAACTCAGGAAAGTTTGACACCATCATTTCAACAATCTTTTTCTTTGCAGAGTGGTATGCCTTTGTACAATCAACTGAATTAGGAATTCAAAGACACCTAAAAGGATTTTCTTGGAAGGAGATCAGGGTAGGCAGGAGAGTAAAACCATCTAAAGAGAAAGATTGAGCCTGACTTACTTCACACGTGTCACTTTAAGGAGGTTTAAGTTATTTGTGAGCTCCTTTCTGGCGAACAATCCTTGGTTAACTTGTTCATTTTGAGAAAAAAAAAAAAAAAAGACGCTAAATGACATTAATTACATTGAAATGATGAAGCCAAACAGTTCGCGCTCAGAGAGAACGGCGTAGGTTACCCGGTCAAACCATTAGCATCAGCATGAATAAACGCCAATTACCGAGACGGCTGGTTGCACTTTGGCATAACGTTACGAGAATTTGAGTGCTAGCGAGGGGCAGAAAACACACAGAGGTCATGATTTCTTGGTAAAATCGAGAAATTGAATCTTGGGCTAGTACTGCGGTCTTAATTGCGTGCAAGCATGAGGTGCCAAAGAGAACCGTTGTCATATTTTACCCAGAATTTTAAGGGGAAGCGAATGATTGTTGCGAGTTGGTCGGAAAAAAGGCGCAACAAGAGGCCAAAGCAGCGATAGCAAATATGCATACAGGACGTAACAGACGACGCAACACAAGCCGATCAGGTAAGGAAAACTAAATATGAACGAAGAAAATATGAACGAGGAATGAGAACATGATCAATCATGCTGGTTTATTGACCACAAGACGACGTGTTCTTATTACTGCACTTATTCTGAATAACTTTTTTTTTTATTCTGATGACTTTGCGATGCATACTGATATATGTAGTATATAATAGATACAGTGAATCCTACTCATTCTGCATAATAACCTCTCAAATGTATTGTTTTTTTCATAATTAAATACTAAAATAAGTATGTATATATATATATATATATATTATATGTAACGTATGGCTCTTTATGTATATTTTATATTTTCCACATGTCTGACATCACTATGCAGCTTTGAAATGACAATTAAGGCCGTGAAATATTGAAATTATGTAAAAATGTTGTCCCTTCTTCTGATTTTAATCTGATATTTAACAGATTAAGAATTATAAAAAAATTTTAAATAACATAACATGTAAAAATATGCACATACCATGATTTAATTTAAGTACATAATTGAAGATGAAATAATAATAATAAAAAAAAATAATGTGATAAAACACGTTTAATTATTTTTATTCAATCGTCAATTATTATTAATGTATTATTATTATTAATTTATTTATTTTCATTTGTATGACACATTTCAATCAAGTGCTTTACTAAAAAGAAATTATAGGCAGAAAGTATTTAAAAAAACACACACATAGCGTCAGGGGTAATTAAAAACATTATTAATGAAATTGATATTATTGAATTTGTTAATATTGATAATAATATGTAAAATAAGAAGAAATAAAAATACAAATAAAAATAAAACATATTCAATGATGTTGTTTGACACAAACAGAAACTATAAATAGAATTGGTGGAAATTATCTTTTTTCACCTATAACCTGTCCAACAGCCTAAAACATGTGATCAATGTGCCACATTCATTATTAATCTGTATGATATATATATATATATATATATATATATATATATATATAAATGCAAGCAATTACCTCAAACAGATTATATGCCCAAAAAGCTAATAAATACTCTGAAAAAAGAATATTAATATGAATCAAATACGGATGGCAGACAAACAGAGAATAGTCATCAAATTTAAAGTTATAGCGTCTATAAAATGTATAAATCAGGGATAAGAGTACTTCAAATGTACTACATTATAAGTAGTCCGGCAGTGCAGACGTGCGAGGCAGGGTGCAAATGAGTTTCACATCTCTGGAAAGTAATAGCTTATTAATGTCTAAAGTGAAGAGATATGTTTTATGCTTCCTTAAGAAATATTCAGTTAGTCGGCCTCCCTGTATTCCATAGAATAGAATATAGAATATAGGCAGAGTCTTCAGTAGTTTCTGGGCCAAAGCTGACTAGAGCCGTTACTCTAATAAAGCAGTTAAGAGTCCCTGGGTGAACGTGCGTGGGGGATTTCGATTTATTGGGAAATGTGCGGAAAAGTTTGGTGAGAAAAAAACAGGAAGTGGTTGAATTTGAATTGAATTCTGCCATCGCAACAATCTCAACTTCATAATATGACTGCATGTACGATGACATCACCACCTACCGCTCATCTGATCAAGCTCTTCTGAGATACACGATAGGTCATACAATGCTGAGCATAGTTATACGATGATTCACGATGTTTACAAAAAAAATGAAAACTTAAATATCTGTATTAAACATGGATCTGCAATAGGATCCTATTATATCCTTAGATTGGGTTTAGAATCCTTCAAAAGACAATATGCAGTCCTTTACAGAACTCGCTTGAGGTACAATGTATCTCATCTGGCCTGGGGCCGCCTCTGAGCTGGAGGGTGATGCTGGGGAGAGGGACATCTGGAATGGCCTTTTTTAGCCCGTTGTGACCGCGACCTGATGCCGGACAAGCGGAAGAAAATGGATGGATGGATTCATCTAAGCCAAGCATTTTAATGGCATAAACAAAAGGTTTGTGATTAATACTGTATTGAACAGGGAGCCAATGTAATAATAATAATTTAAAAAAGTATATTTTTACTATTATTGTTGTTGTTGTTATTATTATAACAACGAAAGTCACAAGGTAAAAACAATGTATTCAAATAAATCAGAAAATCAAGCAATTATAATAAAAAAAATATATGAATATATATAAATATGTGTTTTAAGAAGTGATTTAAAAAGATGTCTGTTATTCTGCTGGTCTCAGATCCTCGTATGGAGAGTTCTGGAGCAGGGAGGTCCGAAGCTGAAGGGGTTTAATCTCGGTCACCAGGATTGGTAAAATCACTTAAGAGTTCCGGCCAGGAGCTTAACTGGGACATTTTGGACCAACTGCATCCTGGTTAAAAGTCCATTTAAAAGTACAATGAGTTGCAGTCGTCCATATACAGTATTAATATACAGTATTTAGTTCATAAAACCTCCACAAATAGATTGAAACGCTCGTTTTATCCTCGTGTTCTGGTACCATTAACTGTAAGAAACTTGGATATCGCAGCCACAGCGGTACACAATAAAGAAAAGCAGCAAAATCTCTCATGAGGAGAAGCTTAAGACTATAATTCCAAACCAACCGTACGAGTTACAGTAGAAGCAATAAAAGCACGGGTGACCTTCTCCAGGTATGAAACAGCAGCAAATGAAAACAATCAAATAAACTAGACCCACGCTTTCATCACCTCCAGGAAGTGCATAACCCTGAAAAGTCCCCCATCCCCTGCTCTTTACAACCAACTCCTCAAATAAAATATATAGTTATGTCCACGGTCTTTTTTTTTGTTGTAAAAAGCTCCCCCTAGTGAGTAAAACATGTACTATTACAGTAAAAAACAATATATATAATAGATGGATTTCCTCGAGTCATTCCATATGCACCGAAACCCGACCAACGATTGGCTAGCTGTGTAATTTTTTTTGTAAAAACCTACCCCTAGTGGGTAAAATATGAACTACGATATTTACAAGCCAGATCGTAGAAAGTTGTATCCAAAAAACTGTGTTTTTAATGAGACTCCGCCCAGTGAGTAAAACATAAACTATTAGAGAAAATCACAATGTATAAAAGACAGATATTACAGCCTGACAACTTTACAGCTGAATCTCCCAATACTCTCAGAAATATAGAATCCATTTGTCCCGAAACACTCCAGTTCTTTCTCGTACTAAGGCCTCTGTGGCCCTAACATTTGAATATGATCCATAAGATAATTTTTGAGTTATCGCGTTAACAAGAAGGATCTGCGGCGCCGCTACGATGACGATTCCGTAATATCCAGGACTTTTCGGGGTCATAGTTCCTCAAATTTCCACTTGATTGCACAGCTGTCCCTTTATTGGATTAAAATCGGTCTTGGATGTCTGGAATGCACACGATGACGCAAATTAAAAAAGGATGTACCAAAGTGACGAGGCATATATTTGAGAATGAAGGGCGCCGAAGTTTCTGATATGATGGTGACTGAAAGTCTGGAATGAAATACCTGAACCTGAAGGTTCGGCTGAGGTAGGATAATACAGTATTTGTGCTTCCCACGTTTGGCATCCTCTGTATTGTAAATGGAACTTGATGTGGTGTTCCAGATTTCTATCGCCCTTTAGCACACATTTCAAAGTGTGAGCCGTCAGATATCTTTTGTACGTGTCTCACAAAGCTGAGGGGGAATTTGGACGCCGTCCTGTTAGCTCAGAGCCAACATCGCCGTTGCCAGCTCCTGCAGACCGAGTGTGTAGCCAGGACGGTTTTATGCAGAGCACATCCTCGGCGTTAGCCTCTCCTGCTCACATTTGAATCACTTATTCACATGCACGATGTCTTAATAAGGGCTCGGAGTTCGCTCACGGTGACACACGCTTTGAAGGTTTATTTGTGGGTGGTGTCGATTCTGCTGCACATTTTCCAGCCTGCTCGGAACAGTCCTGCAGAGAGCAAAAGGGAGTCGGGGCCATTTTTCTGGCTTCAAGCCGCGGCATACCTTCAGCCTGATGGAGCTTATTAATTAATCACGTAACTATGTTCCACAACCTGGGGATTGCAGCAAGCATGGGTCTCATAACCATCTGTGCTGCCCTTAATCCTGAGGACAGCCGGACTCTTTGACTCTCGAGGCTGAAACGTTTGACTTAACTACACAGAAAAAGTAATCTGCGCTAAGTTTCTTTAAGTCCGGTACACGCCATCTGCATGAGAGCGCTAGGTTGTCCTCCACAGCAGGGGGAAATCCCCGAAAATCCCCCAATCCCCTGCGTTGCACAAGCAACCACTCTTCCAATGAAACGCGCGAACCTGTTTCTTTCTATGATGTCAGCAATATGTTCTGAGATCAGATCCCATAGTGACTCAATAAGGACGATTAACTGTTTGTTTCTGAGCTCAGTAATAAAACAAGTCTGGTGTCCTAGAGAAGATTCAAACAGCAACATTTGGACACGAGTGGACTTTCGGACTTCTGCTTTGGAATTTATGGCAGAGAAACTGTGTTTTCCACATTAAAAGCTCAACCGTAATTTAAAATAGGAAATATTATAGTGAATTAATAAAAGTTAGATCTCCTGTTTAGATTCACGTCAGCCAATTTGGACATAATAGGACTTAAGGTAATAGTCCAAAAACTGGTTGGATCTTATTGAGGGGATTCATATGAGGTAAATTTGGACTAAAGCAAAGCTTACGATTAGGAAGTTATTTTAAAAAATATTAGTTTTTCATAATAAAAAAAAGGTCAGCCTAGTGAAAAAAATAGGATTTATACGCGATAAAACTGACCAATGGTAAAGGTAGTTTTGTTAGAAAAACTGTGTTTCTCTTCAACAAAGCTCCTCCTGGTGTCACAAATATGTAACAGGCCCTTCCCCAAACTTATCCTCTTCATCCTCAACTACATTTTCTCTGCATGTAATATATGATATTACGCCACAAAGTAGTACAATACAAAAAATCCCTTCACTGAAATAACAGACAATAGGGATTAAGATACGATGAGAGAGTTGTTTGAAAACAGTGTTTTTACTGTTAAAATGAAATATACAGTAGATATAGCGCCACTAATAAATTCATGTACAACAAATCTGGACTAAACTGGACCGACGGTTGAGAAATTATGGCGGGAAAACTTTTGGAAATACAGCTCCCCTAGTGGTAGAGATATGCAACTGACCTTTCCCAAAAACAATCAAATTGTTCCGCGAACTAAGAGGAAGAGCAGAGTCATAGAAGAGTTTAAAATTTGAAAATGATCCATCAAACAGTTTTAAAAGCGCATCTTGGTCCGGTTCCAAGCCGTTTAACAGAATTCCTAACACACTTATGAACCGAATCATGATTAGGATTCTCTGCTGCGTCAAAAATCAAGCCTCCATTCTAAAGGTGGTGATAAAAGCTCGCTGACCTCTTTAGAATCTCCCCTAAAAAACACTTTTTTTTATCGTCCCGTTCATTCTTTTATCCTCGTTCTCCTTCTATTGTTCCATCGCTTTCAGAAGCATTGCGGGATGCCATCGTTCATGGTTTTATTCGTTTTGTGGCAATGTTGCCAGCGTTGGTGGTGGAGTGACGTTGAAGAACGGTTTGGACGTAGAAATCAAACCGAGTAAATTTTAAAGAAAAGTATGAAACAATGATTTTTGAGAGGTTTAGACGGGAGGAAGGAGAATGGAATTCTGGTAATGTTTCTTTTTCTTATTTTTTTTTTGGTATCCCGTCTTTTAATACCGGACAGCAGTTACTGATTGATGGATGTGACTGATTAATATGCATTTGGATGTATTGAGATCACGAAGTGTGAAAAGGGAGTCAATTATTTAGAAATATTATAATCATACGTATGTAAAGTGAAGGAATAGTGGAAGGACTGGAAAAGCCTTTTGCTTTTTTTTTTTGCAATCGGTCATTATTTAAGTTTGTCAAATATTCTGTTGTTTTCAGTTTGTTGCTAATTAAATTTTTTTTTTCAAAATTAATACATTTCTATTCTATTTCTGATGTCACGCAGTGTTTTTATGACTTTTTAAAACTTTACCGTCTTCAGTGACTGTTGTTTTATTTTGCGGTTTGTTTTTTTTTCATCTTGTTTTGTCTCTACTGCTTTGTTAAAATGATGATACTTTTTTATTATGGGTGCTACATCCATGAAATTAATTACAACTATGATTCAACTTTAATAAAACTTTAACTTTAATTTTAGTACCGTTTTACTATTCTTAGTTCACTTCTACTTTATTCCAGGTCTCTATTTTTGTCTGTATTTTCTATACTTGGCCGACTTGTATCCGGCTGTAATGGAGTTATTTCCCTTCCCTATCATCTTATCTTATTATTAACATTAATATAGGAAGGAAATAATAAAGGTTATAAATATTTTGATGTGGTCAGAATCTTTTTGGGTGCTTGTTTGTTTTTGGGGACACTTGGACTCATGACCTCAGAACGTCTAAATCCAACACTGTCAACATGTTGCTGCAATATAAACTTATCTGCCACAACAGTATAACCACTGACAGATGAAGTCAAGAATAACATTGATTATCTTGTTACCATGGCACCTGAGAGTGGGCTGGATATATTAGTCGGCAAATTGACATTTTGTCAAGTCGATGAGTTGGAAACAGAAAAATTGGGCAATGGTAAGGATCTGAGCCATTTTGACAAGGACCAAAATGTGATGACCAGACAACTGGGTAAGAGCATCTCAAGAGCTGCAGGTCTTGAGCCAGGGAGACCCATTCCTGTTCTTCAGTGGTTAATACCTACAAAAGTACTGTACTTAAGGAGAAATGCAACTGGCGACCGGTTCATGATCACCCAGGGCTCTACGGCGCACGTCCATATTGTCCAATCCCAAAAAGGGGCTACTGATTGAAAGACGTCAGGACACACAGTTCATGGAAGATCTGTTGTGTTGGCAACAGCTCGGGCCTACGATAGGGGCTGGTGGTTTTAATGTTATGGCTGACTGTAACTGAAGTAAGTCTAACCAGTCTATGGATGGAAATAGAACAGAGTCCTGTTACGGTGAACAAAAATGAGAACGGCTCATTTGCATCTGAAGTGAAAAGCTTTGCTGCCTGATATCAAAATGTGGAAATTCTAGTCGTCATATCTCACATTCTCTTATTCTGTGGCGGCGACTTTTTCCCAATTTATTTTATTTTTCCCCAACAAAATTTTTTTTTTTAAAGTTGGAGGGAATAGGAATTTTTTTTTTCTTCGCAAACCAGCTCCGAAATTTCTGTGGCTCAGTAATAGTTGAGCGCTTGTCTTACTCACATCATGGAATGCCCTTGGGGACCCAATTAAAAATAAGATGAATGATATTGCTTTCTCCGCTGCTCACACAATACCTCTTCACAGGCCATCTGGTTTTATGATTGAGCAAAGAATTCAGGGAAAGAGGAGGTTCAACGCCCCCACCGATTACTAAAAGCAGAGGTTTTAACTCTCCTGCAGCCGTCTGTAATCATCACATCATGTGACTTCAGAAAAAAACAGAACCAAACGGAGCAGCTAATTCACCTGAGTCGCACAGCTGCACTAAACATGCATTCAAGAAGGTTTTTTGCTGATCCTCATTATGTCCCTGTGAGACAGGGACATAATCGCCATCGCCGCAGAACCTTTTTGTCAACACGATGAATCAAAAAAGTATTTCATGGATTTCATTTTCTAATTTTAAACCCCTACAGACCTGAGAGCGAGGAAGAACTGGATTGATTTTTGGGAAAGATCATTTCTGACACTAGGGGGAGTTTCAACTCCACAATTTCTGTGCAATAATTTCTCAACCGTTGGTTCGATTTGGTCTGAATGCATTCGGGCATTTGGTTAGGAGACCTCCAGGGCGCCTCCCTTTAGTGGTTTTATAGGCATGTCTAACTGGGAGGGTACCCCAAACTCAGCGGAGGGACTATATATCTTATCTGGCCTGGGATCGCCTCGGGATGAGCTGGAAGATATTGCTGAGGAGAGAGACGTCTGGAATGCTACCACCACAACCTGACCCCTGAAATGATTGATTCGTCATCGAGTCAATACGGGAGCTTATCTTAGGGCACAGTGCTGACACCATAGTCAATATGGACTGTTTGGGATTAATGATGAGTAACATTTAATTTGAAGAGTACAATCAGGTGAGGTTGCTTGTACAAGGCAGGGGATGGGGGGATTTTTGGTGGTATAGCCTTGGTGTCAGGGATGACAGCATAGGCTTTGTGGAAGAAAGCAAGTTCAGAGAGGTCATGCAGCCTCCAGGCGCCCTCAAAAACATCCTCCATTCCCTGGAAATATAATTAAATTAATCCATTAGCCGTTGTGGAGATCAATGTGAAAATCTTGGAAATGAAGAAAGCATCTTTGAAGCCACGAGCATTACAGCTCGAAGGATGACGGATTAGGGTCCCATTACTCACGATTTGTTATTCAATAAATCATTAATGGCTTCTATGAATAGCGAGGGTGATGGACAAGAGTTGGAGAGAGAAGAAGGCAGCGGCGCTGATGCATCAGAATCTGTGCAAGTGGAAGGCCCGGGGACCCATGCATATTCCACGGGGCGATGCATAATGTATAGCTTTAGGGTGTTGACTTGCCGCTGGATCACGGATCTCCATGACAGCTTTTCAGCTCCGGATGTAGATTTTTCAATCACCCCGTCTGCTCTTTACCAAGGCCCTGGAAAGCGTTTCGTCGATAAAGAGGAACAAATATTTTGTACCGCTGACTCCAAAACGAAAACAAAAGAAAAATCAGAAATGTAAGCTGGCGGCCCCAAGAGGCTGCAGGGAGAAGACACGGCTTGAAATCTCAGTTTGCAAAGTCGGGTTATTCTAATATTTGTCTAATCTTGAATGCAGCTCAATCATTTGGAGAAATATAGAAAAAAGGACGGAGCGTTGTCGGCTACGACTGCGGGAGGAGGGAAATAAATTGTTATTGCGGTAATGATGCATTGTGATACTGTCAACCAAAATGATGAGGTATAGCAATATTTTATTACATAAATCAAAAATGTGAGCAGAACTTATTGGTATTGGGATACGATGGCCTACAGGGACAAATGTGCTGCAAATGAAGAAAACACATGCAAATAGACAAAACCCGAGCAAATTAAGACTATGTGTCTTAATTTGTGACAATGTGTCAATGTGACAACACATGCGGAGCACGCAGAGAAACGCTTAAAAGACAGCACTTGAATTAATGTACTTGGTATTAGATGTAGATTTACCTTTAGAGTAAAAATCCTCGTTTATCCCAGTGTATTTCAAGGTTTTGTATGGTTTTTTTTTGTCATGGAAAAGTAGGCATTGAGGATAAGGGGACATTTTTTTGTTCTTTTAACATTCTTATTGTGGATCATCTGTAGAGTTTAGGTTAAAAATAAATCAATCAATAAATCTGCGACTGCAACATCTCTCCCTTCCATCGCTGTCCCTTTTGGGCTTGACGATGCAACGCTGTGGGAGTGGAGTTGTCACCCTGGCGAGCCCGGTACAGTCCTTACAACCTGAGACAGAGAGCCCAGTGGGGACTCCTGCCTTCCGCTCCAATATCATTCATCTCTGTGCGCTGACCCTTACAAGGCTTGCATCTGTGCCGCCTGGAAAATCCATGCTTTGTTGGAAAAAAAAAGGGAAGACATTTTTAACGACGAGGAACCGACCGGTGAAATAAATAAATATGTAAATAAATAAATCAAACCGGCTGGGAAACAAGAGGGATTGGGGCCAAGAGAACAAATTGCAAGGTGGGCCAAAGTTGAAAGATAGCGGCATCAGCAAATTGAACACAGTTGGGAGAGTGGCCAGAGGAACATATCTGATCACCTGTGAAATTGGACCTGGGAGGAAAAGACGTGAGAGGTCTCACTACATTTCTCTCAGTAAATACGGCTTACTAGTTAGTGGAGGTGAATCACGCCATCACAGTTGGGGAAGTCAAACGGAAATCAAGTTTACTCCAAAGCAGGAGGCTGAATTGGCTAGTTTAAAGACAACCGCTTGCATGATTTAATATTGAACGCACTACGTTTGAGACCATTCCTGTTTTTTTGACAAAAGATCACGCAAATGTCTGCTGAAGCCTGGATTAGGATTTACCTTGTAAGCGAAGAAGGAACGCAATCACACGCGCATAAAACGCAAGTCGATTTATATTTCAAAAAGTAACACCTATATACCAATGGCACACCAAAATTTGGTGTCGGTATCTTGATCCGAACCATCTTTCACGAGGTACAGCTATGAGTGAAATGCTAACGGCCCGACGTCAGACTGCAACTCTTTATACTTGAGATTTTCTAATAGTGCCTTAGATGAAACCCTTCACTAGCCTGGATTTGTTTTTTCAAATTGAACAGACAAATAAAAAACAACAACTATGTGGAGGTTGTATTCCGAAAGCTATGGACGTGTGACATATAACGCAGCATCGTCAGCATCTAGTGTGACCTTTTATGAATGCGTAGGCCAGAGCTTTGTACACAGTAAAGTAACATGAAAATAGTCTAATTTATCATCAATAATAGATGGAAATGATCTCACCCTTTATCCCGACGCAAAAGAAACCCCAGACGTTGCCCTTGGTTGATTTTTTTTCTTTGAGTTAGCTACCAAGCTACCACCACAGCTTTTGCAGGTTTGACTATGCTATGGTTAAATACACCAATCGGCTACACCACGACGCCAGCCTGGCTTAGATGACACGATTATAGCTAGAGTCCAAAACAATCTGGTCATTGCCCCCAATGTCTTTCTGTCGAGCCCGGCTATGGAGGTGACGTACGACAATCTGGTTTTGAAGTATGACAAGGACTGGCAGGGGGTTGTCTAGGACAGGGTGAATCGTGAAAGACCATTGTTGAAGACAAAATATCTGGTCTGAACCAGGCATTACTTGTTCTAATGTTGTGGCTGATCAGAGTACAGCAACAGCAGCTTAATAAATACTGTTGTTTTCTGTTGAAAAAATGACAGGAAGAAAGAAGAAGAAGGAAGAAGGAACACAATATTACAGTACCAAATAATGATGAATAGAACATTAGAACTTGTAACTCATTAATATTGCGGCTGATTGTTGTACATCAATTAATTCATTAATGACATATCTGACATTCAGGACATGGCAGCATTGCAGACTATGCAGACTATTTTAAAGAAACCACCATGTAAGGCGGATTGATCGGGAACAGAGAACAAAGGTGGAAGGTTGAAAGTAATTCCTCAAACTGCCCATTGTAAAAAACAATCACAGTTCAGTCACCAAAGTTTTGCTTCAACTCCAGCCATGTTTGGCATGGTAACAGTTTTCCTGTACAAATATGACCAACATTTCAGGCTCTCACTTCCAACCGGTCTGATTTGTTGCAGCAGTGCCTAATTGCCGAACTACAACTCCCTATCGATATCTGGACCGGACTTGAGTAAAAAGCAATTGTAACACGTCAGTAGCTGCATTTACAGGAGCTCTGCAGGGCTCTCCGTTCTCAGTCATGGTGGTTGCCACATGGAGGACATATAAAAAAAAAAACAGCGAGCTGATGGTGTTTCATTGGTGAGATATCTGTGCAGCTGGACCCTGCTGCCTCAGCAACGGTGCTACATCACAGCCTCCCTGCACACCAAGTGGATGTGATGCGTCTTTGATTCCAGATTTCTCACACAGGTCTTCCTATCAGCCAGTTAATAAAAACCTGGACTGATAGGATGAGAATATGAATCACTACACTCTGGGATTCAGCCATTTCCCTAAAAAGCCCAAAAGAGGGGTTCAATTTCCGCCATAATTAATCTAATTTGAAACCAAGGAATAATTTGACGATGGCACTCCTGGCCTGTCACGTTGAATTTACACCTTCCTCCGATCCAAATGTATGCAAACAGGAGCATTTGGCCCCCGAAGGAGGATGGGCAGGAGATAATAAAGTAAGTGTTACTTGGCAAGATGCAAAAAGTATCCTTCATTTCCAGGATGGCATCAGATTGAGCCTTTATACATCCTGACTCACTTCCTCCAGCCTTTGTATGAAAATGCCTCTGCAGCAGCACTCCTTCGCCCCTCCTTCTATCCTTCTCCCCTTTTTCCCTGCAGCCTTCCAGACAGATAAATGGGAGGGAGTCAGACTGAATGAGGTTTTTTCGAATGATCCTACTTCCACACCAGCAAACCAATTACCATGACTAAGATAAACCCCTCGAGCTCCCCTTCCACCCACCCCACCTCCCCACCTCTTTCCAGGCGGAGAGAGTCAGCCATTGTTGTGGCTCTGTATTTCTTCCCCTGGGGGAGGGTGGGAGGTGGGGTGAGGAGGAAAAAAAGTCAAAAGTCATCCTGTAGTCACTTTTCTGCCTCTTCAACATGACACAGAGGCGTGCATAAGCACAGACCGCGGATGGTAGAGCGGAATTTCCTCAAAAAAAGTGACATTTCCATCCAGCCACTTCATTACCATTTTCCTCGCTGTATCTTAAAACTGAGAAATGTCACAACCGTGCCTGAGGGCTGTAAGGCTCAGTGCTGTCTGATGAGTAGGTCTTGTTTTGGTGCCAAACTTGAGAGCCGGGACCAAAGCAGCCTTTGATTTATCCCATACTGCTACCAAATCCATGATTAATGCCCTGTTGTACATTTTCGACTTTATACCATCTTACAAAGGAATGCACGGTGGCTAACAGAGATATAGCTATAGCACATATACTAAAAATAATTGCTGCCAATAGTATAAAAGTTGACTTATTTTCAGGATTTCTTTTCTTTTGTCAAACTCCTGGAGGAGAAATATTCACTATTTCGAGTTTTCATTTTGCCGAATTCATCATCATAGCCCATAATTAGAGAATTGAATGGTTGAAGATAATATGCTTTCTACGAGTCAGAGTGTATGAAATTGTGTTTGTGATTGGGCTTGTGTGTGTTGGTTGAAGTTTTTGGAAACTAAGAACCTGCTAGAGGAGAGCTTCCCCTCCCCTGGCATCCTGTTGTGGTTTTTCTTTAGTTTTTTTCTTTTTTCTTTATAAATCGTTTAAATTACCTTACGACCTCAGAAAGCTTCCAGGGTTGTAAGAAGATTCGGTATCTTCCAACTCAATTCACAATAAAGAGTTCTGTAGTAGAATTATGTTGTATTAAAACATAAATGTGAATATATTTGATTTGATTGGCCAACGTCATGACGGGCTGAAGGCTGAGAAAGTTCAAGGGGTTGACAACCTTTATATAGCCATGGCACATTACAGCCCCCCCCCGGATGTCAATATATCTTGCTCTTAATCAAAATGACGGATGGGTTAACAAACCACAGGCAAACTGACCTCTTGACCCTTAGGGCCTGCTGGGAAAAGGACAACAAGGAGAAAGCTACGTGACCTAGCCTACATATACTGTGTGACATTTAGGACTAGTTTAATCATAAAACTGTATCTTAAGTAACACAAATGATCATAATAGCATCCACTACTGAAAAAATATATATATATTTTTGCTGTTGTGTACAGAAACTTTGTTTAAGTGAAGAGACCTCAGTGTGGATAAATGTTTTGAGGAGTTCCACACGGCTCAGTTCTGGGGCCCCTTTTGTTCAACATCTACATTCTCCCTCTGGCCCTCTCATTTTCATTCGGGTCCATTTATGCTCTATGCCCAGGATCTATAAGGATACTGTCGGAGCAACTACAAATTGTTGGAGGCGGTGTAGCCATAATTCAAACATGACACATCAAATGTCTACGGACACAACAAAGAAGCAAAAAAATGCTCTGTGTTCATCTCACATATTTTTGTGATCTGTGTTTTCACAGATCTTATCGATGCGGAGCACCACCTTAAGTTGCGCCGGGCACTGCAGCAATATTTCAGGCAAGCTAGAAAAAATATCAGGTTGACAAAAAGTTAACCGAAAAAGCAAAACTAGGAAATTTGTGTCAAAGGAGACGGATGCAACTGAATAAACTCATTTTGTGAGGGACCATAACCTTTATCATATATGAAGTAAATACGAGCAGAACAGGGTTACCTTTTCTGTCTGTCCGGGGGTAACAGCGAGGAGTCTATCCACATCTGCTCAAAAGAACGATGGATAGAATTCATGGGTATTTCACGCACACTTCATAAGGACCCTGAAGATGGGCTTCCCAGAATTTGTTTGTTCGAATGTGACTTTTTTTCCACACATTTTATGAACATCTGAACATGGATGGTTTCATTTCGGTTTGCTCCCTTTTACTAATATAAATAGTTTTTTGACTATGTGGGTACCGTACCCCCCGTTACGCACAGACAGACATAAAAATTTAACACTATGCTCCTTTTGGTGGAGGCATGAAAACAGTGGCACCATTTACGTGGTATAAATACTGGAACTGCAACAATAGTCCGTACTGCAGCCTTCTGATAAGGGTTTATCCATTTTAAAGCAATTGGATCTCGCTGACAATAACTGCTTGTTGCAGCGCAGCCAGTGAAAGGTGCCCCTGCCTCTTGGCAGGGTTACAGCGGCTAGCAGTGCTGATACACCCCCTGTGTTCAAGGTTAAACTGTCCGGGAGACTCTACGTAGGCTGCCGGGCACTTGGCCACACAGTGTTAGCAAAACATGAGGCCTGATAAATGAACTCATCCGTCTTTGTTGCTCCCTGCCACAAAAAGTTGGTCCTGGAAAACGCAACACAACAGCAATAATCAAAGTTTAAGTTAAACAGAATGGAGGGTTTAAAGCACGATTAAGCCGTACATTTGTCCGAGGCACTTCTTTGATGTATTTATTGAAATTATCAAATCCATACGAGAACTGGGTATATTTAAATGCAAAAAATACACCAAATAGTTGACTGTTGAAGTCTGTCACACCGAATGTTTCACTTAGGGTTATCAAGTTAACAAGTTAGTGTCAATTAGTTATTTATCGTAGTAATAATAACAATAATTCTACATTTTATTTATATTGCACCCTTCATACATAACATGCAACTCAAAGTGTTTTACAGTTTGGTACTAAAAACAGCAACAGAGAATTAAAAAACAAGACATTAAAACATCAATTAATAAAAATACATAGAATGAAATGCATAAAAGATCTGAAAAAAAGACAAATACAAAAAATAAAGTCTGAGAATAGATCCAATAAAAGGCAGAAATATAGTGTGACTAAAAATGGTAATTTATTCTCTTGCACATTGTAACAATGTGTATTTGCTCAAGAATTCTTTATAGTCTTAGTTTCTTTTTCCGTCCGCAGATAGGCATTACCTGCCTCTCAAGAATTTGGCACAAAAATAATGCCACAATTGTCGGTCTATATATATATTTTTTAAGATCAGAAATGTACATGAACAATGAAAAAAATGGAATGACGCATTATACAGACGTAAACATACATTTTCACGATGATGGCGTCGGACCGCAGCGTGAAAACAAACTGTGATGTAAACTTCTGCCAAAAGTGCTGACTTGAAACATTCTGCCAGTTTTGGTTTTGTATTAATACAACATAGACCTTTGTGCGAGGAAGAACTGGATTGATTTTTGGAAAAAATGGTTTTACATATTTTTGAGGCTATGGGAAGCTTTATCTACAAAAGTCTTTGGGCCATAATTTCTCAACCGCTGGTCCGGTTTAGTCGGAATTTGGTCCATATGAATCGACTTCAGGAGATCTATTTTGTACATATCCTATTTTACCCTAATAGTTCATATTTTACACACTAGGGTTAGCTTTTTCAGGAAAAACATTTTTTTCGGATTAACTTCACATTTCGTTTGAAGAAATAAGTGATGGGCATTGTTTGTACTACGCAGGGAATTGGGGCTTTTTATACCCTTGCTGTCAGGGATGACGGTGAAGGCCTCGTATTTTTGGAAGCATTCGTACGTAACATGATTTCAAATCAATTTCACCTTTCTATTATCATATCTACAATCTAAACAGTCATTTTTCTTTTTTCTTGTGATTGTTATGGCATTCTTTCAAATCCAAATCTATCTTTTTGGTTCAGGATGCCAGAGTAAAATAATTATCAGGCCATGTACCTGATGTTAGCGTCTCATTATCATTATTCAAGATTCATTCAGATATTCTGTGCTTAGAAATTCAGGTGCACAACCTAAAACGGAGCTCAGAACAGCAAAAAAAAAGGAAGATTTTTCCCTGCATACATACTAAATATTAACAATAATGATAATAATACATTTAATTTATAACACAGTTTAACACACTCAGGTACAAATTGCAGTGATGTAATAATTAATATTGTACATGTATAAATTCAGTATTGCACTAGTAAAATAATACATAAAAATAATGTTCTAAAGAATTGTGCCCATTATGGATTGTGTCCAACAGTACAAATTGTCTTTAGGAAGGCGGGTGGTGTGTGCTTTGATGTTATTATTATTATATGAATAACTTATTCAAACTTATTCAAAACGACCTTAATGTAGACAAGGTGTTGGACAAATAATTTCTCTCCTGGGTTAGTTAAACCTGATGTGATATGTGTAGTTGGGTCCATCACCACTTAATTAGCTGTAAATATATACAAATTGCTGATGAAATAAATATTAAAAAATAGGGGTCGAGTGCCTTTTCAAGTTAAGTACAAAGTTAAAGAGTTTTTCTTTTGCTGTCGGCTTTAAAATCAGCGACCCTCAGCAGTCAAAAATAATTACCGGGCAAAGGCATTAAGCTGAGTCAGCACAAAACACATGGTATCTATTTTATCATCAGCACCTCCAAGGACACTCATTTATCTGAGGTATTAATGCAAAACAAGACATTACTGTTTTAAAATGAGGGTAAGGGCATTTCATTTTTAAGTTCATTTAATAATTTATTTTTGTGTTATTTATCCTGTTGTGTTTTTTTCTCCCCCATATTAGTTATGGAATTCTTCATATTTCTGTCTTATTCCCCCACTGCACAGATAACTGATGGACGAACTTATTGGTTATTCCTGAATTACAAACCCAAAAACAAAAACTTAAAACAGAACCACAGCTATCAGGTATATTTGCATAATCTTGATGTTTTCGGGCAGGTAAGACCTGAATCAATTCACTTTCAGTATCAGTGACATTGAAACTGCTCCTGTCTTAAAATGATCAGTTCTAAAAGTCACCCACTTTTTCTAAGTCTGACGTGAGTAGGGCTAACGTTGTTGAGGGTGGTGCTGTCCATCTGACCCGCCTTTCGAGGTTGTATTAGAACTATTTCTATCCTTATCTGCTTCTTTTTTTTCAAGAAAAACGCTATAACATCATTATTTCACAGGAATACCATGAAACAAAAATAATCGTTGAATTTTCTCAGAAACTTTTTAATAAACACTGCCTCAAATGTGTTTATATAAATGTATATATATATATATATATATATATATATATATATACATATACATAAATATACGTGTACACATACATCTATATATATATATATATATTGTGTCTTGTCTCATAAAGACAGTTTATTATAATCTGTTATGATTTAGTTTATTGTTATTTTAAGGACTCCGTCTCGTGTCCACACTCCTAATGCACTAATAAAGACCGAGAAAAAGGAATTGTAAATTGATTACTTAAAAAAAAAAAAAAACTTTTCTAATATTCATAATTAATGGATATTTGAAGTTTTAAGGTAGTTTTTCAGGAGCATTCTGACAAAGCCAAAGCAAGAACAGGGAAGAGAGATGATGCTACAGGGTGAAAGGTCACTGGCCAGAAGTTGGCGGTGTTGGGATGTTGACCAAGGTGGAGTAATTGACCATGAGGGAAACTACCCTCCTCGTTAATCCCTCCAGCCACAGATCGCAAACCTGCAAAAAGCTGCAGAGCAAACGGGAAAAGACGGCATCATCAGCACGATTCTTTGCAATGCAGCCGCGGACTTCTTTGTGTTTCTCCTCCTTTCACTGTTCCCCTCCTCAAAAAGCAGGAGGCCAGCTGTGAAATGCTGTAAACCAGATTCCGTGACAATGCATATTATCTTTGAACCAGCGGAGGCATCTCATATTTTGCATGAGGGGGAGGAAAAAAAAAAAAAAGGGACATTTCTGAGGAATTCAAAGTGGCTTTCATATTCATATAGAATATAGAGGGAAGCACGCCGCCGCTTCTGATGACTAATGTAAATCCTCTACCTGGAGTCTGGTTGCACATTATCTGGGAGGCAGCAGAGCTCCGCGCTCTGCCTTTCCAGCACCTGGAATATTCATTAGCAATTGTCAACATGATTTAGTGCACCCCTGCCGTACCTGCTTTCCATTTAGTTGAGATCATAGTTTAGTAAGGATGACAAACCCCCAAAGCGTTGACTTTTTAATTTGACAACTGCTCATAAAAGGCTAATAAACTCGGGTAGAGTAGGATTAATAAAGTTTTTTTTTTTTCTAAAGTTTAATCAAGCTTATTTCTTGACTCATTTCAAGCTTAGATAAAATGTTTCACCCAAAGCGCAGGTGTTGGGAGATGGAAACATTAATCCAAGGTGAGT
Organism: Lophius piscatorius; assembly: GCA_009660295.1. Taxonomy (NCBI): domain Eukaryota; kingdom Metazoa; phylum Chordata; class Actinopteri; order Lophiiformes; family Lophiidae; genus Lophius; species Lophius piscatorius. The sequence goes on along the minus strand of VRLP01000771.1, from coordinate 119,449 downwards.
TCCAGCAGTGATTCTTTTATAACCGACTCCAGGAGATGGTTCTCTCCTGGTTACGCTGCTGCCTCAACATTTTTCAGAATTTTTTATTTTTTTTTTTGGACACGTGAAGTCCCTTGACAATTTTTTTAAATCTAAACAAACAGTTTGCAAAAACTGTGCAAACAAGAAATTCAAAAACAGGCCTGTTTTTTTCAGTATGCGCAGTCAATGATTCCTGCTGATGACGATCCCTTACTTTTTAGCGAAAACTATTAGAATATGATTCTATAACACTTTTTTTCAGTGTATGTAATCATCACATGTTTATGTTTCCAGTTGTGTAGTGTATTTTTAATTGCTCTTATTTTGCAGAATTACACCAGCAGTAATGTTGGTCAGAATTGTGTATGTGTTCTGACTTGATGATATTAACTTACGCTCCATCCTCCGCGCTGTGTGTTTCTTAAACCAATTGTATGGAATTTTGAGCCCATTATATGTTCTATGATGGCTTTGTACAATAAGAAACGCGTACTTAGTTTTGTTGGTATTGTTTCTTTTCTAGTATTGGGAACATAAACACTGAAGTTCTAGTTATCGAATTACAAACCAAAAAAAGGGAAACCTGTGTTCCATAGGTTAAAAATAAAGAACTTAAAGACAGTCATGCTGATATAATAAATAATCCAACTGTATGTATGCGTGTCTATATAAATCCAGTCATCAATGTATCGAGATCTGAATTATACTGATATGTTTTTATTTATTTACCAGATTTTTCTATGTTTACAAATAACAAAATGTAATAATATGTCAAAATGAATGTTTTTGCTAATTACTAAAAAAAATGCATTAGGCATCTAGTTTATGGATAATAATCTATTCCTGAAATATGAATTAGTATTTGATAGTTCCTGACGTTTGTCGAGGATCAGCAAAAGTGAAAAACAACATTTACATGTTTCAGAAAGGTGTTTTTTTTTAAATCTAAAACTGAACTAAATGTCATAATGTATCATGATCAGTTTATTTCGAAATAATTGGTATAATTACAAAAACAATTATAATTTTGTATCATTTTTGTTAATTAAAAAAACAGGGTCACCTTCTAAACAAATTTTCTTTCGATGGTTAAAATCGTGAAAATAAATGAATAATTGCTACTTATGACAAGGACTGATATTAAAAGCATCAATCCTGTGAAAATATAAGACATTAATGTTATGTTGTAGGTTGGTGAAGGAGATGTTTCATGTCCAGAAAGAGTACAAATGCCCAACAAAATGAATAAAGCAAAAAGACACTTTTCACTGTTGAATCAATCGTGAAGATGGTGTTATATTTATATTCTTATTCAAAAATGTTGTTTTTCTGACTGCTGCATTTTCCATAACACCTTTTCATTTTAACAAAGGTACATCCACGCTTTTTTCTTTTTTTTTAAAGCATCCATTAAATCTCAGGGGGATCCAAAGGTATGATGGGGAGATGGTGAAGAATCAGATGAAGCATGAAAACAGTCGGCTCTTTAAACCCTCAGCTTCAGGGAGTGGGAGTGTTTAGCCGGCTGTTAGTATAAGCTCCTCATCGTGTAGAACTGAAAGCAAACGTTTCTGAATTCTTGCCAAAAACATCAGCAGCTGCATGTACCATTACATTATGCCACTATTCGATAATAGCCTGGATTTTTGTGCAATTAGTGCCGGACGGGAGAAACAAAATCCATGTATGTTAGCTCTGCTAACAATCTCTTACAGCTACGAGAGCAGCTCTTAGCTATCACACAGCCCCAATAATTATATGCTCCTGGTGTTACTCTAAAACATTTATGGGTTCAGAAAAATATGACAGAAAATTAACTATCCTCAATGGGCAGAAATTTATAAAAAAAAAGTAAAATGTGTGCTGCTGCTGGAAAAACACAAAGTTGGCTGATTTGAATAGACCATAACCTCCGTCGGAGACAAACAATGTTAAAATGTGCTTAAAAATATGATAAGAAGCCTATTTAGCACCAGGACTTGATTTCAGTCCAGTGGGATTAAGGAAGTCAGTCCAGCGGTTTTGAGGAGGTCAGTCCAGCGGGTTTGAGGAAGTCAGTCCAGCGGGTTTGAGGAAGTCAGTCCAGGGGTTATGAGGAAGTCCGTCCAGAGGGTTTGGGGAGGGCAGTCCAGTGGTTTTGAGGAAGTCAGTCAGGTTGGTTTGAGGATCTCAGAAAAGGGGGGTTGAAAAACTCAATCAGTCCAGTGGTTTTGAGGAAGTCAATCCAGTGGGTTTGAGGAAATCAGTCCAGTGGGTTTGAGGAAGTCAGTCCAGTGGGTTTGAGGAAATCAGTCCAGTGGGTTTGAGGAAGTCAGTCCAGTGGTTTTGAGGAGGTCAGTCCAGTGGGTTTGAGGAAGTCAGTCCAGGGGTTATGAGGAAGTCAGTCCAGTGGTTTTGAGGAAATCAGTCCAGTGGGTTTGAGGAAGTTACTCCAGTGGGTTTGAGGAGTTATGTCCAGTGGTTTTGAGAAAGTAAGTCCATTGGTTTTGAGGAAATCAGTCCTATGCATGGACGGATGGTTTGTTTCTTTGTTCATTCCCCGATTTGATCCAAGGTGGTCTATATATCAAAGTATGCTTGAGCAGGGCTCTACACCCGTACCCTCTCCCCAGAGGGCTGCCTGTTGCACCTCAGGAGTTGGTCAAATGAAGAGAAAAAAGTTTGCTATGTTGAACTATTTAAAAGAAAATCTTAGATTTCTTAGATTCAATTCTAGAAGAACCTTTATTGTCACACACTGTTTTGGACCGAGGTCCAGGGATTGTGAGAGAACGCTCCTCATCCAGGAAGAAACAAATCCATGCTTATCTAGCAGGTAGAGCTGCTGCTACACAGAGCAGATGCAGGATGCTTTAGTGTCATTCCTCTATTACTGTAATTGTTATACCTGTCATTTAATGACTGAGGCCAGTATCAATGACCTCGCTGTCACACACCCCAGCACTCGTCTGAAGTAGCACCAAGCGTTGTACAAGGTGAAAGTCATTGCAGCAGCACAGTGACTCGGTCTCTCTGAGCGTCAGTGGACAAGTGGGTCACGCTCTTCACTCTACGACTCCCCACGGCTCGGTTTTTATCACCACAACTGCCACTTTTTTGTCGCATCGTCCCAGCTGTGGACTCACGCAAGTACGCTCTCTGCTCTGACTGCAGAACTGTGTTAGGCAATCCATAATGTTCTCTGCTCTCTGTCTGAAATAATAGCCTCAATTCAGGGCAACGGCGAACAATGTCCTCTTTACCTGCCTGGCACTTAGAGAGAGGGAAGAAAAAAATAAGGACATTTTTCGGAAGCAGACATGGTGAAGAGTAGGAAGAGCATAGGGTCCTCACAATAAAACCTGTCGATGTATTGAAGAAGCAAATGTGCGAGGGAAAACGGAGAACCCTACGGTATGAAAGCTCAAGGTACCGTGCTGTAAAAAAAATTAGACCCCTTGTTACATTTCATCTATTTTTGTGTCTCATTCTACGTTTTGGAGGTTTGATATGGACGTTTTATTTAATAAAGCCTGTAATACCTATGTGTGACACCTTTCAATGCAACCATTGCAACCACTAGAGCACTCCTAGAGTACTCTAGTGGTTGCATTGACATGTTGCTGCTTCTACTAACGCGAAATAACGAACAATTGGATGTAAAAGCAAAACGGGGGATTGAGTTAAATCAGCTCCGATCAGGTTTATCATGCAGGTTCCATCTGAGACGAGGAGATACTGGAGAATGCAGCAGTTTCACCAAATGAATATATATATATATATATATATATAATTTAATTATTGCAAGTGCAAACACAAGGATGGCATCCACTTAGAGCGTTTAAGGCACTACTCCTCCTTTGTGCTCAAGTTACACAAAGCAAACATCTCCAGCATGGTGGAGTAAGTTTGCCTGTGTTGCAGAAACCCCCAATTCCATTGGGTAATGTAACCCATCAATCCCTGTCAGAAGCAAATGCACCGTAATACATTTTGTATTGGATGTGGTCACTCTATTAGCCCCTTCAGCTTTACATAACCCAGCCATGCTTTGATCGGCAATGATGTGTTCCAGCCGCCGTGCATGAGCGCTTCAGCAGGAGCCCCGGACAAAATGGAGGAAATGGAAGAGGGGATGGATTTAAGATCATGACCTTATTGCATACGTGCAGAGAGTTTCCATTTTCTTTATTGATTCTGAAAGTTGTCATAATTTGCAAGAATTTTATTCTGAATCCATTTGTTAAAAAGCTTCCCTGGTTTGGGTTTTCCTGCACTGACGTGTCACTGTCTTTACGGAACTTTCAAATGATCAGAGTCGAGTTCTGCAAAGCAAACAACAGGGAAAATCTATCTTCATCTCTTTTTTTTATTGTGTTGTTATAGAGTCTGACATCCTGACATGAATTAAACAAAAAGAAAAGTTCAGAAGTGTGTGTTCTGTTCATACAGAAAAAGGTCAGCTCCTGTTCCTCCGGCGTATCTTAGGCTATTTTTTCCTCTGCCAAGGTTATTCTATTTGAACCTTTATATGTTTGTTTGTTAGCATGATTACGGATGAACTCATGAACGGAATTGCGGGAAGTTTTACACAAAGGTAGTGTTTGGCTTATCCTAGAGATGATTACATTTTGGGGATGTTACGTCACGACATGATGTCGTAAAAACATTTTCTTAACCATAGCGAGATAGGACACTTTTGTAGGGTGTTTGTTTTTGCAATAACTCGTACATAAATGGACAGACTTTTATGAAATTTTACTCATATGTAGAATTTGGAATAACCTGGAGATTATTACATTTTGTTGATGTTATGTCATAACCTCACAACGTGACGTCAGAATAACCAGTGCCTTGGCATAGAATTGCACTCTCTGAGTGCTTTATTTGATTTTTTTATCTCTCTCCAACCATCATCTTCATTAGAAACAGCAGGTCTCTTTATGGCACAAATGGTCTGATAAAAGCTGGAAATGAATAGAACAGTCAAAAATTGCTGTATTGTATATACTGGAGCACGATTGAAAATTGAGTAAAATGGAGAGTATTGAATAAGATTTTGTCCTTTGGGCTGTAATATTATTTCAGTGTATTATTCCAATGTTCTTCTCCGTCTCCTGGATGTACACTCAGGCACAAAATCTAACATAAAATGATGACTGTTACCGTTAGTGTGACTATCTACCAGGTATTTTCTCAGCCCTTGGTAGAACAGCTTCTTCCTTGGTGCTGGAGGAAACTTCAGAACTGAGTTTGTCTCCTCTAGAGAATTTAAAAAAATGAATGACTGAAGTGGGCAACTCAAAATCTGAATCCATGGTGCTCAACTGGAAAACTTTTGGATTTGATTATCTTGGGGAAAAAAAACTTATTTTCTGATTTTACCAAGTTTTACTGTCTTTAACCTTCCTTATTAATTTTTTATCTGCTCTGCTATGTTAATTCCTTGTAACCTTGAATTTGTTGGCTATATTACAGAAAACGTTAAGTCCCCTAAGAAAAAAAAAAGAAGCTACTTATGCGCACAAGATGGTTTACTGTTAATCCATAAGTGTCTCTCGCTGGACAAAGCCACCATTTAACATATCAAAGACTGAACGAGGCTTACAAAGTTTTATTTTCCCTTCAAAACAATTACATGCAATTGCATACAATTGTTCTACGATACACGCAGCGAGGAGGACGTTGCGTACGTTCATTCCAAGAAGTCAGAACACATACACAATGCCGGCCAACATTAATACCGCTGTGATCTTTCAAAATAAAAGCACTTTAAAAACATTAAGCAGCAAACGAAAACACGAAAAAAACAAGCAAATGCTTATGCCGTAAACAGAAATCATACTCAAACAGCTTCTGCTCGTAGGTATTGGATCGTCATCAGCAGCAACCATTGACTGCGCATACTGAAAGACAGCTGCAACACTGGTTTTCAAAGAAGAGGCCTGCCTTGTCAATGCTGAATTTATCTTGTGCGCGCAAGATAAAAAAATATTCTTGGTGCTTGAATTCTATGCTCCTCAAGCATAGCTAAAATAAAAAAGGAAGAGAGAGAGCGAGAGACTTCCTGGTTTAATGACGTTTTAAAAAGTAAATCAATAATATGTCAATGTTTCTACTTAGTTCAAGTTACGTAAAATCCCTTGATGTGGTTTTAAGATTGGAGCGTTTATTCCCTCTGTTATTTATGTCAGGGCCTGAAGTTGAATGAATGTGTCGGTTGGTCATGTCACCATCTCCATAACTTTTATTATGATTCTTAGCGGCAGATGTCTCCTGTCACCGCTGGATCTGATGCCGCTGCATTTTACCCACAGTGCCCCTTCATCTCCCTCCTTTATGCAACTTTCCTGGCTCCATTACCTTCTCTCAACAAGCCCATTGTTTGCCAATGTGCCAATTTGACTTGTTCATCTATTGTCGCTGTGCTATGTCGCTTAATGAATCCGCCTCGCTGACAATACGCCCCATTATGCATATTTGGTCTCCTCCATTTAAGGATAACAGTCCTTACCATTCACATGCAAGCGTGAGATACGAGATACCACTCATTTTCCTGCGACGATCCCCTCAGCCTGACCCAAAGCAACATTAAGACAAGATCGTCTTCAAACTCTTGTAAATGTCATTGAGACGAAAACCATTTCTGACTCGGAGACACACACAGACGCCATGAAGAGGAAACTCTCGCCGTAGTGGGAGTCTGAATCTACAAAGAATGGAACAAAACAAGTTGGCATCCTTCAGAGGCATCAGCACCAAATGCCTCAATTCATGATGAAAACATGCAAAGGCTTTGACAAAATCCTCCCGTAGAATCGCTCTGGTTTGACACAGACCTTCTGTGATTGACGGTTGCTGCCATCGGCTCGTTTGCCATCTATCTCGTCAGGCTCCTACAACTGCAGCAAATTACTGTTTCACCATACATACTACTATGGGGATTTATTTTTACTAGTTTATTCATTGCATTTAATGCATGACAAATCAGTATTTGGTTCTGTGAACAAATACGCTGTAAAACGAGAATCATTTGACGAACATCAAAATATTACTTCAGCTAGTAACACGGGATTAAATTAAGTACCAACAACTTAAATGAGGGAGTTAGACTCAAAAATAGTTTGTTTAATTTAGGTTACTAAGGGAGGTAATTTTTTTCACTTTATCAACATTTATCTTTTTACAGTGCAACGTTAGAAAAAAATAGAAAAAAAGTGAAATTCTATCTTCGGAAATTCATCAAATCTCTTTCAAAAAATGAAAAATGTAGTTTTTCAACTTACATTTTGAGCTCAACAATACTTGATTTAATTGTGTGTTACCAGTGAAGAAATTCTTCTTCTTTTTTTTGTACAGTGTACTGGACCTCCTCATGATTTCTTGCATTTGTCTCTTAAAAAACTGTGTTGGATCTTCAAACAAACTTTAACATCAACCGAAAGTAACCTGAATAAACCTAAACTACGAGTTTTAATTGCTTATTGTATTTCTCGAACCATGAAAGTCACCAACACCAACCAAGCCTGCTTGAAAAAGCATTTACCCCCTTACGGAGTAAATTAAAAAACTGCACCAAACTGCATCAACAACTTGTTCCAGCTGGACTAGATCCAACCAGACCTGATAAACCACATCATCACTTCAGCGGACCATCTTCAGATGCAGGGATTGGCTCGCAGGGGTCATCAGGAACGCACTATGCCAAAATCAAAGGAAATTCCAGAAGGAGATTGAAATATATTGGTCTGGGACGGGTTCCAAAGCTGTTTCTAAGGTTATAAGTCTCCACAGTGAAACACCGTATCTACAATTTTAGAAGACATGCAACAATACTGGGTATTATTGTTCCATGTCTTCTTGCAGCACACTATGTCAATCTCAAAAGAAATTCTTGAAGACATGAGGAAGAAGGTGGTTGAAGTACATCAGTCTGGGAAGGATTCCAAATCTATTTCTAGATCCAGAGTGAGAAGCCATTATATACAAATGGAGAGAACAACGGATACCTTCACAGAGGTGGACAACTTTTTAAAATACCCTTAGGAGGACGGTGAACTCTCATGCAGGAGGTCAGAAAAGATCCAACTAGAAGATTCTGAGGACTGCAGGCTTTAAGAATGCCGCTGCTAACTCTGAAAAAAACCCTGAAATCCACCACGACATTGATGACCCTCAGAGCTTTGTAGAGTTTTTTTTCGATGAACTCATGAGTCCAATGTAGAACAGTTTGCAAGAAAGCGGTCCCGTTCCATCTTCCATCTACCAATACCAGTGGAGGAACATTAGCCCTACTGCTGTGGGGAGGATTTATCTCAGGTCCTGGACAACTTTCCATTAGTCAGGGAAACATGAATTCTGCTCTAAAGCAAAATATTGAAGGAGAATGTCAGGTCATTAGTCTGAGATGAAGCAAACCAGCAAGAAAATGATCCCAATAAGAAGAGGAAGACATTGATTCAAAGTTTGTCTTTTTGAATAAAAGTGCATTTTGTATTTACCCTGCCTTTGTTTTAGGTTCTTTGTTTTTAGATTAGGACACAGTTTAGTACGATATAAGACACAAGAATACAACACTTTTTTCACAGAATGGTGTAATTTTCATCTCCAGAACATGTTGGGTATCAAAAATACAGAATTATCACATATGAGAGACTTAAAAATGTGTTTTTACGACAAAACCACCAACCGGAGAGCAGGGCAGCCTCAGAGATGAGTGTCCGCCAACTTAAAGAGACTACCGTTTCACTACCGTTTCTCCGTTCCCACAACAGGACAGTCACATTCTTATGTCCCCACTGGCAGCTGTGCAAATTTGATTGTGTTTTTATTTCACTTAATTTCATGGCGCACAGTTAGAAGGCCGTTATGGCAAAGAATTCTAAAAATGTCATGGCGGGGAACTGCTTTATTACTACTGCGGCAGTAAAAAAAAAGAGAAGACATGCATTCCGGCCGTCGCCCTCCGAGATGACGGTCTTTGTTATTATATAGTGTGTTTAAACCAACATGGGGGGGGGGCTGCTCGTTTTGAATGTATGTGCACGCCGAGAGGAGTGCGCATCACTTATGCAGGGTAAAGTCATTGTGTTTGCAAGAAGGGGATCGCTACAGTAATGTAAACCATTCCGCCGGGGAGATACAGTATAAATCCAATAAGCAATTTCAGGGGATGAGAAAATAAATAAAGACGCTAAAGCGCCCATAGAGTAAGACACAGAGTTACATCTGCGCGCCGCTTACTCAAGTGAAATGCACAAAGTGTTGCAGGAATATCTTCTTCGAATCTCTCATGATTTTAAAGGCATTTTTCTTGGTTTCGTCTTTGCACTTGCTTGACACAAAATGCAATTTTTTTCCACCTTTCCGCTTTATTGTAGTATCAAGTGCTTTTCCTCCTGCTGCGTTTTGCTCCTGCGATGAAAGTCTTTCTGCACGAAAACAAAAAGAAGTATGCAGCGTCGCCTTGTGCTCTCCACTCTAGTGCTACGGATGAAAGCAGAAGGAACCTATCCTCTTGTTTCAGAGCTTTTCATCTTGTCTCACAGAAAGGAGATCAAGATTTCTTTTTCATTGCATTTATCACCAATATAGCCTCGGCTTCCCAGCCAACTGCCAGTTAAAGCCGTTTTAGACAAAGTTCTGATCTGAACTGGGTGTTATGATAACCACGATGGGGGATATTATGGAATCGTCATTGCCGATGTCGTAGATCCTTTGTATCACCGCGGTAACTCAAAAACTGTTTCACGGATCTTTTTCAAATTCTATTCCCGAGTAGAACTTATTGTGAGGAAGAACTGGACTGATTTGGGAAAAGGTTGGTTCATTTCCACCACTTGTAGGAGCTTTGACTCCAAATTGACAGGACTGTGGCAATAATTTCTCAACTGTTCGTGTGATTTAGTCCAAATTCAGTGCATCTATATCATATTTTACTCTTAATAGTTAAGAGAGTTTAGAGAGAACTATTTTTACATTCACATTATTTCCTGACTGTTGGTAACATTTAATCCAAATTGACCTTGTATGAACCGCATTAAGGAAATCCAATTTGAATTTGGCATGTTTTGGTGTAACTGTTCACATTTCACTCACTGGTGGGGCTTTTTAGCATAGAAAAACCATTTCTTCCCAACAATAAGTCCAATTGTTTCTAAATTCTACTTATATGAACAAACACAAATTCTTTATTATTATTATAAATTTTTTTTTGGTACTGTTATCCAAAAGAACATTTTGCTCAGAAACTGTATTTATCTTCATTACTGAGTCACTTTGGGATCTTATGTTAGAGCACATTGCTGACTTCATAGAAATTGTTGCTTTGAAGAGTTCAATCAGAGGAATTTCTTGTACAAAGCAGAGGATGGGCGACCTTTCGAAAGACATACCCTAGGCGTAGGCTTAGTCTACCCGTAGATTCATGCATATTAGATTGGAAATAAAGAAACTGCAGTCCCAGCAGTTAATCATTGGACTGCTGTGGTGGGTCAAACAAGAACTCCTCTTTTGTACGGTCCTATTGTCGTCGTCTCCATGCCAGGTCATCAAAAGTCGCCGTCTAATGATCGAGCTCGCGGTTGGTGGGCCTCAGCGGGTTGGCAGTCCTTGACCGTTTTCCTGCTTATGTTGATTTACCCAATAAATTGCTGCTCTCGGCCATTTCACAAGCCAACATGAGGGCAATTAGAAATGTGCGGGGGGGAACCTTTGTCTCTCATTAACTTAAACTAAAAGCAGAGAAGGAAACGACCAGCGCGAGTTACCTCGCCGCTCTCAATGCAGGCTCTTCCATCTCACTTCTATAGAGCCGAGTCCCTACCATATAGTAGGCTGCCAATCAATAAGCTATTGGTTCGGCCCAAGTGATGTTATTGCTTTAGCTGCACTCCCTAGACTTGGGAGAACATGATAGATTCAGGGGGACTGGAGGGTGTCGGAGTAATTAAGTCGGTTAAAGTAAGCTCAAGTGACGATTCCCATTTCAAACAGGCGAAGCAAACGACCTGAAATAACCCTCACACTAGCGGCTTTGTCCAGGTCGGCTCAGCAAGCCCTCTGAGGAAGTCGTCTCTGTGCATTACCCCCCCCATCCCCCCGCCATGTTACGGTAATGACTTGGTACTACACCCAGCAGCATCTCAGGCGTGGCAAAAAAAAAGTGAGGCGCTGATTCCTTCCGCTTGGCCGGCCTCCAGACATGGGAAATATTTATCCTGACAAAGAGTGAGTGATTGAGGTACGCAGCCCACTAATCTCTCAATGCAATGAAATGTCTTTCCCTGTGGGGGAATATTCTCCTCAAGTCAGCTAAATTTTCTCTAATCCACGCATATCATTTTTGAAAAAAAAGCAAGTTTGGAAATTCAAATAAAAACAGAAACAACAGATGGAGATGCAGACGGCTGCTTGAGGTGGGGACACGATCCTTCTCTTTCGCAACTGTTACACAAGTGATAAAAGACACCAGCATCAAGCTGAAAAAGGCTTCACTGCTTATAACTCAGAATTTCAACACGTATCTCTGTCTAATTTAGAGTCAGTATATATGTCTTTGTACTTGGTATAAGACAGAATAACATGTCAGTGGGATGTAGGGACTTGGTATTACACAGCTCATCAAAGAACCTTGAAAATATCTACAATTCTCACTATGAGTATTTCCAGCTAACTCAAACGAATAGTTTATGTGAAATGTTACAAAAAAATCACTTTCTGATCTTATTTCAAGAAGTGATGATCTTAAATCTACATAAATGCCGCTATTAAACAACAATGAGTTAAATGCGCCTGAAAGAAGAGGGTGACGTGTACCCTAAAAAAAAATACATACAATATAAACTAGGTCTATACCCCAAACAGCAGAGGTTATATATTCCCCAAAAGCCCCGAGTCCTCTGCATTGTACAAGCGCGTCCCCTGATTGAATTGCTCGAATTAATTTATGAATAATTAAATAATATTGACTCAACTTAAATAGTTCTATGAAGTCAATATGCTCTAAGATAAGATCCCATAGTGACTCAATGATGACGATAAATATAGTTTTTTTTTTTCGAGGCTCAGTAATAAAACAAGACAGCTCTACTCGTGAAAAGTAACTCGAAATTTGGAAAGTTATTTTGAAAAGAGAAGACCCCAGTGAGGGATATATAATAGATTACAGTCAAATTTGACAAACACGAGTAAGAGGAGGTAAATTTGGACTAAATCGGACCTATAGTTAGGTAGTTGTGTCTGAAAAGCAGTGTTTTCCGTCAAAACAGCTCCCCCTAGGGATTGAAATACGAACTATTATAGAATATCATGTACATCTATATAATGGATCTTTTCTACTCGATCGGTATGCACAAAAATCTGATGAAACCAAGCCAAAGTTTAGGAAGTTGTGTCCGAAAAACAGTGTGTTTAAACAAAAAAAAAAGCTCCCCTAGTGAGTTAAATATGAACCCTAAGAGTAAATTAAGTTACCAGGTTAACATGAAGGATCTTTGGCGACGACGATTCCATAATACATATATATTTATATATATATATATATATATATTTATTTTAAAAAAGAATAAATCCAACATAAAATTGTCTTTTTCTGAAAATATGGATCAAACTGAGATTTCCCAGCTTATTTCTCGGATCGTCTTTATGAATAACATGTCACATCTTATTTCTAGAAATCTCACCAACACCTCCTATCGATTATTTCTTCACTTGAATTCATTCCAGCGCACACACTCCTATCAAAATGTTAAGTAATTCAAAAGTATGTCGCCAAAAAAAGGGAAAAAAGTCCTTCACACCCTGGAGACGAAGCTGAGTTTGACGCCACGCGGCAGCTGTTCATCCTGCTCACTGTCATCGTTTCGCCGAGGTTCATGCGCCGTCTGCTTTGTCAAATGGTAGGACAGGATTCAATATTCGCTCAAGGAACGGGGGGGGGGATATTTCTGTGGATATTTCTAAAAAAGGGGATGAAACCGAGAGAAAATGTTCGTCTCATTGTTTGAAGCGATTTTAATGCTAATTTGATGGCGCACTGCAAGGGAAATAATTGCTGTCAGAAACGCCACCACGGTTTACGCCGAGGAGTTGGGACGTTTTACACGCTCGCAGGAAAAAAGCCAACAGCCAGAGTCCGAGGAAATGTGAAGTATAATCTTAAAATTAGGAGAGCATTATGGTAAGTGGAGAAAACTACTTGTAAGTCATTTAATTATTAACATTATTTTGAAAAAAAAATAAAAAAAAAAATGGTGCAAAAGAAATCCTCCAACTCCATTGTGTTGAGTTTCTTTTCTTTCTTTTTTTTGCATAATATTCCAGGTCCTTGAATCCTGCTGAGCCTAAAGTAAAATCAAATTACTGATTGCCCTTAAAAAAAAGAAATAAAAAAAGTGTGAAAAACCTTTTTCGGAAGTCCGCCGCCAAACGTCTGTGCTGGCTGTGGGGTTAAACAATTTGCAAAGTAAATTATATGCCAATTATTCCGACACATATTGAGGTAAGAGTGACTTTTTAATGGGGGAATTATTGCATTTTTTTTTTTTCAGCTAAGTAAAAAAAACAAACTTGTAGAGTGTAGAGACCCCGCCGATTTTTGTCGGGGTCTCTACACTATTAGAAAAAGGAACATGGATGTTTTTTCGCATTGAATGAATTTTTTTATGTTGAAATAACGAGATAAATGCATCTCTGGAGTTTCATCATGTTAATGACACATTTAAAGGTTTTGGAATTACATCATTGTACTTTAAAATTCTTTAACGTAAACATAACTGTGTTTAGTGCGTTGAAAACAATTGTGCTCAATATATATATATCCAAATATATACATATGTGTATAAACATATAATACATTTATACTTCCATATATACATATATATGTATGTTTATGTATGTATATATATACATACATACATACAAACATATGTATATAAACATAGAAATGTCTCTTTACTGGAGAGGAATAGGATTTATCTCGTTCTCAAGAGAAAACAATCAATATTCGATATATATGTATCATAATTAGCATGATACATATATACATATATAATGAAAATAAATATATATATGTATATGTATTTACATACATAAGTGTATAAACATATATACATATATGTATTTTTATAAATGTGTATATGTATATATATATATATATAAGGGCATCATAAATTTGCACAATCCACATATATATATATATATATATATATGATTATTTAGCTATTCCTGGAGCCCCCCACATGTAGTTTGTCCTCTTATTAATGCTACAGGAGCTGTGGGACAGCAGGACAGCAAAATCTGGACACCTTGGGATCATGAATGCGCTCAGCAGATTTCACGGCACTCTGCTGATTAGTTTTAGGCGAATCCTGTGTTTCAAGGACATGAATCACACACCGCTTATCTTATTCCTGGGCGGAGATAAAAACTGTAGGGGACGATGAGATTATACATGAAAAATTGCTTCAGCGATGACAGGGGTGATTATTTCAGTTTTGCATTTTGGATACCAAGTATTACAAAATGATGCAGCAAAGGTCAGAATGTTCTAATTATCTATGGCCACGTACCAATCGTACATTTCCCATGATGCAACAAGGGATATGAGTTCATGAGGCGTTACTTTCTCATGTTCGTAATAGCTCCCCCGGAGCCACAGGAGACATGGGACGGCGGCTCCCCCAGGCTTCAAGCCGCGACTCCATAGATTTGTGTAAAATAGGGGGAATTTCCCTTTAAGAGTGTTTAATGCAAAGCTGATTACGACAGCGCCTTTGCTTGGCTGCACAACGTTATATTTCTTATCTATGACACTGGAGTAACGTAGCATAGCACAAGCAAACTGTCAATAAATACATTCTCTCCTTGAAGTGTGTAATCCATCTTTGTGAGATCAACGGCGGAATGTAATCCCCCCAGGAAGGAAAGTTACGGTCAGGATGCAGCTTCCCTGGGAACGTTCTCCTAAAAAGCTGCCTTAGCCTCTAACGGGGTCATGTTTATAGAGCTTTAAATAGAAACACCCTCACTCTCTTTCCCCTCGCATGTATTTCAGAGAAGTGCTCCTAATAGGCTGCTGCTGTCTTCAAATGAAATATTAATTCCTTTAGTAAGAATTCAGCTGATTTTCTTTTTTCTTTTTTTTTCTCTCTCTCTCTCTTTGAAGTTCCATTTTATGGCCTAACTTGGCAGATTTTTCTTCCTGCAGCTCTCGGTATGAGCTCAGCAAAAAACGTGAAGGTGGAACACGGAGGAGTTGAGCCGAACGGCGTTTTATATACAGGTAACAACATTATCTTATTATTCTCATAGTTTATTATGTCTCTTTAGAACAAACGCCGACACGGGTGCACTCAAAAAAAAAAGGGTAAAAAAAGGAAATTGGCATCCTAGTTATCAATTTATCCCTAAATTGTCTAATTTACTAATTAATTTTGTTTTTTTTGACCTGATGGCTTAAATTACTATTTCTACTGTGAAATAAGATTTTCTATCTTCTTCTTATTTATTATTGATTTTATTAATTAATTGTTTATATTCATCCTTTTTTATTTCTACCGTCCTACTTTAATATTCCACTCACAAATACTTCAATATTGTCAATTTGTGTTTAAAGAAAACAAAAAAAAAGGTTCAATGTTCATAAAAAGAGAAATTGGCTTAACTTGAATGTAACATATGTTTGTTTGTTGGTTTTCATGAAATAACTTTATGTTTTATAAGTTAAACATTATTACAGCATGTAGGAATTACATCATATATTGCGATTAAACATTTACATAACTCATTCAAGTTTCCAGATGATTAAATTGGTTTCTTTCAACACGAAGCAATTCAGTTGGACCAACTTAATTATTTATCTTACTATTTATTCGGGGACTTTTACTACTGCAAAACTAGTTGGTCCAACATTATTGAATAAAGTTGCACCTATTCCATTAATTAGATTGAATCAACCTTAATAAGTTGACCTAACATAATTGCTTAAAATTAAACAAACCCTATTTCATCATCTGGAAATGATCTCCATAATCAAGTTCATTCAAATAGATTTTTTTTAGTAAGAACGTGTCAGCTACGGACGAAGAAAAAACAAAAAATTCCACTTTGTCAGCCGTGAGAGGAACGACCTTCAAAGCATTCAGAACAACAAACTCAATCTCAGGCTTTTGTCGACCCGAGAACGAAATAAGAGACAAGAAACTAACATTAGCATAGCGGCAAAAGCTAGCAGGAGGACTGAGGCTGACGCAACCTCGCCGCACATACAGAATGGCGTGATTTTCTCTCTTGCACCTGTATTTACAAAACAGTAAAAATAATGCATTTTTTTGGGAGTCAATTATGATCTAAAATATGATCTATAAACTATGAAACACAAATGGTCGATTTTGTCGTTTTTTACGAATATAATATATCTTTTAGACTACTTGTTTGGTAAAAGAAAAACAATCTGAAGCTTCAGCGAACGAGCCCCTAAAATAATACCTGCAATGAGATATCATAATCCAAATACCGAAAAATTGGTTGTCAAACTGTTTTTCAACCGCGCCACTCCCAGACAGGTGAAGCCGAAACGACTCCCCCGCTTGCGGAGTCAGGGTTACTTTCAGTTTTTTCTTTACTCTCGTTGCTGCAGGGCTCAGCTGATAAATCAGGGGGTCGCTGCGCACAGAGAGGGTGTTGTTCCGGCAGGTTAGGGCGAGAGAAAAAGTCATGGCATCAAATCATGTTCACGCTCCGGTGAAATGTCAATCATTTCATCTTAATTACCACCTTGAGCGCCGGAGAAAACCATTACGGGAATACTCTGTGTGACTGCCGCCAGCAGCAGCAGCTAAGTCATCCTCACTTTATCAGAGATGAAGACCCTCGCCATCTCAAACTAATTCATAACGCAGGGCTGCTGGCTGTCACATGTCCTGACTGCTATGTGAATAGATTCTGTCTCCCAGAAAGAGAAATGGCAGCTACAGCAAGAGTCCAAATGGTTTTTCTACAATCACGTAATTAGTCATTCATGTCAGTGTCATCAGATGCACAGCTGTAAGATTTGTGTTGAAGAAAGCCTTGACGTTTTCCCAAAATGCATGAATGACTTCCCCACCCTGTTGGAGAAACTCATTATGTGCATGAAAAGTCGGGGATATTATGGAATCATCATCATCGTCGCCGCCGTAGATCCTTCGTGTGAACGCGATAACTGAAAAACTAAGACATCGGTCTTTTTCAGACAATTTCATACCCACATAGATCTTAGTGCGAGGAAGAACTGGGGTTCCTTTGGGGAAAGCTTGGTTTTATATTACCAACACTAGGGGGAGCTTTAGCTTCAAAAGTTTTCGGCCAATCATTTCTCAACCGTAGGTTCGATTCAGTCCAAATATGGTGCAAATGAATGGATTCAAACAGGCCTATCTTGTATATTTATTATAATATATTCTGCTCTAGTAGATTGTATTTTACACACTATGGGAGAGTTTTTTTTTTTTAATGAAAATATATTTATCTTATAACTTATAACCTTTTAATTTGATGAATTCCAATCAGCGGGATTTCTTGTACAACGCAGGGGATTGGGGTATTTTCCGGGATAGGGCTACCCTTGCTTTTTGGGGACGACTGCGTAGGTCTAGTTTTGCCCTGATGTGGACGGAACATAACCTCTATCCCTGTTGATTATGTGCAAAATGACATGAAAAAGAGACAGTAAGGGTGTATCCCCAAAGAGTCCCCAATCCCCTGCATTGTACAGGCAATTCCTTGTACAACGCAGGGGATGGGGGGCTTTTCGGGGATATACTCTCGCTGTCAGGGACGACAGCTTGGGCCCAGTTGTCATCGGAATCTGCGTGACGTCGTGAAGCGAAGGCCTGTCAGCGTTGAGAATCTCGAAAAAAACCTGACATTAGCTGATAATGTCGAGAACTCAGACGCAATGACATTTAGTTCCAGACACTTTTCTGACGCCACGGCAAAATAAAAAAGCAGCCGTTTTCTGTTTTCTTCAGCCGGGGCTGATAACAGAGTGAATTAGTGGAAAGAATTCATCGTCACTATAAGTGATGGTTCAAAGATCCCAGATGACACCCGTGTGAGGAAAGCGAGGCTAATAGAGCGGGTAGAGAGATGTAACAAAAATATCTTTTAAAAACAAAATATTTTCATATTTACACAAATCGCTTTGGGTTCGTACGTCTGACATTTAACTGCTTCCCGCTAAAGAATGAATCCTTTTGAAACACACCCAGAATCAGGTGCTCTGATAATCAAATATCACAAGAGCACGGTTTATTTGAAGAGGAAACGTTGCTTTGAAGTTCTCCTTACTTTTATCACCATTTATTTAATTCAAGTTAACTTTATTGTGTTTCAGTCAGAGGCAAGAAACACTTAAACACCAAAAGCATTTTGTAATTGGCTACATTGGCATTGAAGGAAGGAAATTCATTCGTAATTCTGCTGAAGGGACACTTTAAGAAGACTGTATTAGAAGTTTCCTAAATGTCTGAACCAAAAGCTCCAACACTATCAATATTTTACCTTGCAGACTTTCTGGCAGTGGGTGAGGAATAATAATCGCAGGAATAGCAGCGGTAAGTTGATTTACTGCTGCATTTTTCAAAGAAACGCTAAAATCCGATATTTTTCAGACACTTCTGATGGACCATTATCATCTTTATTGCCCATTAATTACATTTTGTTCTGTCTTTTTCAATTTGTTGTAAATTCAATTTTTTGTTCTAAAATAAATAACATTTGAATTTATTCTACATAAATGTTTGACTGGCGATTGTTTTTTATTTCTTTTTGTTTTAATCAGAAATCACAAAAAGTTAAAATCAGTTTAAAACGGTGAAACCAACGTGAAACCCAATCCAGACTTCAAATCCCCAGACAGGAGATTATATATAACTATATATAACTGAAAATAAATCATCTTAATCGTGTCGTTCAGTTCTATGTGGGTAAAAGCTTTAAAGAAAACGCCACCACTACAGGGTTTAGTAGGCACGCAGTCTTGTTGGGATAAAAACCCTCCAGACTTGTCGGTTATGACCCGCATCTTCTCCAGAAACATCTTAGGTATTAACACTGTGCATAACTGCATATTAAATTAGTCGCCACTCAACTTAGATGCTTCCCTTGAATATTTATGAGAATGGGTTAGACAGCGGAGACGGTCCGCTAGCTGAATGTTCAAGTGTCTGTGCGCCTACTTTAAGCACTTTGTTTAAAAGACACAAACAATTTCCTCTTAATCAAACTTGGATCTTGACCGACACTTATTCCAATCCGCCATAAAATTATGACTTCCGGGCTAATGTTGTGTTGGCCGCACATTTTGCCAACAAAGCAGTTCTGACCCATCAAGGCAAGAGTCGAAATAGTCGAAAAGACGTCTTAAGGTGTCCTGAAGTCCTTTAAGTGAAGTTAGGACTCTTCATCAACCCTTTAATGTCCTCCTCAACTATTCGGTACAGCAATTGAGTCAGTTTTTCCTTATTGGAAAATGTGTGATACGTGACTGAGCCTGTTTATAACATGACACAGTGACAGCATATATATATGCTAAAGAGTAAGGGACCAAGGACAGAACCCTGGGGGACACCACAGGTCAAAAATACTAAACTGAGGAAGAGGCATTAACCACAGCTTTTGAGAAAGAAAATACTTTTTTGGGGGTGGATATTAAAGGATGCGAGGACTTACTAGACAGAATTATGTGACTCGCATATATATATATATATATATATAAAAATATATAAATTGTAATAATGAAACTATATAGAGGGAAAAAGTATAGTATATATATTGTTTATATAAAAGTATATATATATATATATATACATATATTCAGTTTCAACTATTTATTTTATGGTATTTACTTCATTTTAAGTTATGTGGACTTATCGGGAGTCACAGTGAAGAACGGCCAAGGTTATCTCCATGTGTTGAGGACGTTTTTTGGAGTTTTGCAGGACACTGCTCGGAACTTTCTGCACTTCCTCCAGCCCTGCAGAGCACAGCGTAACAGATGCTGGCACAGAGGGGGACAGGAAAGGCTGAATTAGCTGGTCAAGGGGGCCAACTGTATTCGTGACACTGTCTCCTGGAGGTGGGAGAGACTGTGGAGGCTTTACTCTGCTCCTTCAGCAGCAGACCGCTGCACAGACTCTAACAGAAAGCCTCACTGCTGGTCAACAATCCTGACTGCAGTCAGACTGGATGCTGTTTTGTCTGAAGTATGACACAACATCCATCCTATCAAAAAAAATGTCAAAATTCGAACACCTGCCCCAGCCCTAAGTTTTCCAGGCTTTTCGGAACTCAACCCCCAAAAAAGAAGCGATAACAGTCACTCATAAAAGTATAAATGTTGAGTCTGTTTCAATGGTAACTATCGGTCAGGTCTTTATTTCGCAGGATATAATGTTATTTTAGATAAATCAAGTGACTGATTCACGAGGTATTGGGAACGTTTCTTGGAGAACAGTGAAATTATGCACATGACTCCATCAAGTGAGGTTCCAGAGTAAAAAGTTGCGACCGGCATTATATTCCGCATTTTCCGTGTTTGTGGCGAAACGTCTGATCATGCAGACACAAAGTGATTCCGCAGGTGCTTAAGTCTGAGCCAGGACAGGAAATAAATCCTGAGTGACGGTGTGATTTAGTCGGAATGAGACTTTAATCTGCAGAAAGCGCCTCAAACTGCCTTCTATTCCAAGTGTCCAAACATCTGCAAGAACTGCCTAATTATTAATTTAACGTTATTTTTTCTGTCAGGAATTGAGTCTTAAAAAAAAAAAAAAAAAAAATCCACCCAACTAATCAAAATAGCGTCAATACATTCTCCTCTCCTCCGCTCTAGTCTCAAACTCCACAGCGGTGATTAGTTACATGACTCTTAACATTTCTTCCATTTATTAAATCCAGCTCGGTCAAAGGTTCCTTCCAACAGCTCTCAGAGCAGACACACCCGACATGTTCCATCCTCTGGATTTGACATTTGCATAAAAAGAAAAACGAGACCTTTTGTCTTAACAAGCGGTCAGACAATAGCCTGCTCACGGACCTAGAGCGCTTTCAAAATGTGACGGCTTCTTTAAGTGTGGGAGCAGTGGTGGTTTCAAAGATGTGGCTGTTTATTTCCACCGTTTCTACTGACAGCAGTTGCGAATGCTGAGATTTTGCAGCAGCGTGGCCTTTTGTGAACGGAAGCGGCCGGAGGAGGCGGGAGGATGGAAAATAATCTGCATGCCGAAAGACGACACTGTTTGGATTTGGCCGTAAAATGGAGATGTCTGACACAGGAAATGGAGACAGGAAGTGGCCACAAATGTGGAAAATGCAGCCTGACCCAAAAACTTCAACTGACACGGACATTTTTTTTTTGGAGATATTGGACTTTCAGAACCAAAATCTTATTTCAAAAAGCCATAACATTATAACCACTGAGAAGTTTAGTCAGAAAAACTTTGATTATCTTGACACCATGGAACTGGTCAGTGAGAAGAAGAAGGATAGATGATCTTCCCCCACAGACCAGAATACATCAGGCTGTAAACTTAAAAGCCAAGTGAGTGAAGCTGTGACATCACAGTTCTCACAATGACTGCATTCCACTAGTTTTACCGCCACAGACACCGACACAAAGAGCGGGACTTTCAGATGATTACACTCTGGCACCAAAACTCTTCTGTTTGATGTGAAAAATGTTGTTTAAAAGACCCCTGAGGACAACTGTTTAACCAGCAACAGGACCACGGGTGGCCAAGGCTCATTGATTAAGGGCCCAGCCGGACAATGTCACCTCCAACCCGTCGTCTGCCTTACCCATCCCTTTGCTTAACTTCATTCTGGACACTGAAACACAATTTTTCAAACGTTTACAATTTTATGTAAACACGTCTTGACAGATAATCTATTTTGTCTGAACCGATATTGCTGACAAAAGTTAAAGCCAGTTCCGGTAGAAAGATGTCACGACACACCCGTGACATCACAAGAGCTGATTATTGGCTAAAAGGGGGCCCATCCATATTAGGTGGGTGGTTTTAATGTTTTGGCTGATCAGTATGGGCTGGCGGAAATCAAAGACCTTTTATCAAGTGAAAGGGATGTTTTTGCTGTTGCAAAATGTGATTTTATGTTTTTCCTCCTCCTCCTTGATTTCACGGGCTGCTTTTGCAGAGAATAACACAATTACAAGTGAGGGTAATTTTCCCAGTCATGGTTCCAGACTCTGTGATATCCTCAAATTTATAAATGTCTGAATTATAACTGAAACAAATGTACCATAAAATACTCATTTCAAAGTAAACTCTAAACTGAGCATCCGCCGCAAATGAGTTATTCCTGATAGTGCAAAATACCACGATGGGCAAAATGTCACACAATATGGCGTGTGCTGATATTCCGTGGTCCAAACACTGGATAATGTGAAGTAGGACAGTCATGCAGAGGCTCAACATCAGTTGTGGCGCTGACCTTTTCATATAATTGCAGCAAAGAGGTGTGAGTCATTTCATTAGTCCTGCAATATCAAACAGTCGGGATATTATACACTTAGCGGTGTGATCTGTGAGTGATTTCTCCGTTTCTGAAAATGGAAAGGTCAGCGCCGAGGGCGGCATTTTTTGGAAATAAAGCCCGTAGCCAGACGGAGGATTCGAGATGCTAGTTTCAGAGTGAAGCGCTGCAGCAGCCTCTGAGACGGTCTAAGTGTCCGGTCGGAGCAGCCGGGTCAGTCTGGGCGTGAACCAGCGCGGCTGCGGAGCAAGATGACGAGAGCTGACACGGCCGGTCCCGCCGTAACCTTAGTTTCACGGCGTAGTGGACCGATCCATAAAATCTTGCTGTCCAAGAATCAGAGGGGACAAAGCACAGACACGCCTGGCAATGTCTGGCCAATTTGCAGGAGGTATTATACACTCAATATTATCTTTTCCCTTGGTTAGGAGCCAAAGCGCTGTCTCCTGTTTGAACAATAATGCTCTGCACTAAACAGAGCTGGAGAAGTTCGAAGATGAACGGCTTCATGAATCTCCTGCGAAATCTACATATGAGAATTATGTTTAAAATGGAGATGCTGCACGATGCTGAGCTCCAGCGGCCGACAATTCTGATGTAAAGTGGAGTTATTCTCATTACGTGGTATCTTTCCCATGAGGTATTATTTTTTGCCGTTAAGTGGTATCATTGCAGTAAAGCAGTATTGTTGCTGTGAGGCAGTATTGTTGCCAGAGAGTGGTACAGTTGCTGTAAGCGGTATTGTTGCCAGAAAGTAGTATTATTGCCGTTAAAGCAGTATTACTACTGTAAAGCAGTATCATTGCCAGGGAGTGGTATTGATGCCAGAAAGCAGTATTATTGCTGTAAAGCAGTATTGTTGCCAGAGTGGTGTTGTTGCTGTCAGCGATATTGGTGCCAGAAAGCAGTATTATTGCTGTAAAGCAGTATTGTTGCCAGAGAGTGCTGTTGTTGCTGTCAGCGGTATTGGTGCCAGAAAGTGGTATTATTGCTGTAAAGCAGTACTGTTGCCAGAGAGTGGTGTTGTTGCTGTCAGTGGTATTGGTGCCAGAAAGCAGTGTTATTACCGTAAAGCAGTATCGTTGCCAGAGAGTAGTATCGGTGCCAGAAAAAAGTTGTATAGCTCCACAGCAGTATCGTTGCCATGAAGCAGTATCACTGCTGTAAAGTTGTATTGTTGCCAGAAAGCAATATTGTTGCCGGAAAGTTGTATTATTGTCATAAAGCGGTATTAGGTAGTATTTTGTTGTAAAATAGTATAGGTGCCTTAAAGCAGTACTGGTGCCATAAAGTGGTATTGTTGCATACATTTACACCCACAAATACACATTTTGCTGCATTTATGCATTTATTGTAAACACAATTCATCTTCATGTATAAATGATGGGCCATATCTACATCACAGCGCTACTTCCTGTCCCACAGCATCACCGTTAGCCGGCGTCCGCCGCGCTCATGGCCATTCAGTGATCCTGGCCGTCAGCTTACAAATGTAGGATTACGGTGTGATCGATGTTAGATTAAAACTTGTGCGATGTTGACAAAAAGCGGCTGCTATCGCTGGGGGAGATGGAGGTTAAAAGTTGCGGCTGGTGGCGCGGCAGAGGTAGCGATTTCAGCGAGATTGTGGAGGTGGCGTTGCTTATCAAACACGCATCCTGTCAGCAATAAGCCCATCCTATCAGCACAGGAAGTGTCTGTCCAGAGTGTGTTGTGCTTGTGTGTGGCCTGCCTCTTCTTCTGATGGCGACTAGACGGGGCGCTCGCCGTTTGAGCATTCAAAGTTTATGGTGCGGTTTTTATATTTCCTATTTATTTTACAGGGTAATAGACTGGCTGACTTTTTTTTTTTTTGCCTGTGTGATCCGTGTTTTTGCATAAAACTTCACAACGTGGAGCAAAAAAAAGCTTCAGAGCTGCGCTGTGTCAAAGCATCTGTTCAGCGCCGCCTGAGGGAAGTCGTTTGAAAGTTGCTAACGCCACGATAAGTTGCTGTTGTGTGACAACATTCACGCTGGTGTGAAGGCCGTGACAACACAAAACACATGCTCTGCACAAGTGAGGCCGTCGGTCCAAAGTGACAACATCCGAAGAGTTCTTTGCAGAGACCGATTCACGGCGTCCATCAAAAATGAGCTGATACCAAATTCTGAAACCTGAAATCTTTTTTTTCGGTCAATTTCAGTTTCCACAAGCTTTATCGGCATGGTCATAAACATTTGCAGGATTGCCAAAGCAATATACACAAGCAGTGAAACAATGGAAATGAAGATGCATTGGAATTTTCTTTTTTAATAGCAGAGCCCGTCCAAGACCGGCGCTGTTCCCGATACATCTGCTCAGCGAATCAGCTGCATTATTCAGGTCAGGTGACAAGGAGGTTAATTCTGGCCAAGATTTTCCAACGTAGGATCCTGTAAATATGTAATAGTTCTTATAATCTTATAATCATAATTCTGTTCTTTGCTGTATTGTTTTGTGATAAATGATATTAAAAAATTGCAATTAAAAGTGAAGGTTTGTTTCACTCTAAAAAATAAAATGTGGTGTTATCTGCTTTTTAAAAAATATTGGATTTAAATCTAATAAACATAGATAGTTTTAATAAAGTTCAGAAAATCATGAAAATTGGAGAGATCAGTATTGAAAATGTATTATATTTTTAAAGTTATATTCTATAATTAGCCTCTGTTCTTTGTTTTTTTTTAACTTTATTTAATCAAACCGGCTACAGTTTGGTGGATTATAACCTGTAAAATATAAAGAACACTAATGATGAAAAATGGAAATGGTTTTGGAAGCAGTTTTTTGACAATATTCTTTTCATGTCAATTCAAAGGGGATCAACATCAGTGGAATCATGTCCTTCGGGAACAAAGACAATCCTTCCTTGTCATAGTAGCGTGTATATAAATAATTTAATCATAGACAAAATAACGCGACAAAAAAAATGTGTGATTCGCCCGTGAACGGGTTTCGTCGACAGCATCTTCAACACGATTTATTTATCTATATTAATGACCAAAGTTGCTAAAGAACAGTGAAATATACCTTTTCCCTCCCTTTCCACCCAGTTACATAAAGGTTAGACAATACAAACTTTAATTTTTATATTGTCTATCTATTCATTGATTTACTCATAAACTAAATTCCATTGGCATTGAAACATTTTTGATGACAAATATCAAAACATGCATTTGTGCGAAACACATTTTTTGGAGATGTAATTAACTTTTTTGTTTTAAAAGAATATTTGGATTTTCTGTTCTTTTGAATAACTAACTCTTAAATAAAATGTATTATTATTAGTAGTATTATTATTATAGGAACGCCATCTTATAGCCGTTAACTCCTCTTCACCACCCGTGTTTCCAGACGGCTATCTCTTCCGCACGCCCAGACGCTCAAGTTACATTTTCTCCAAATAGCCTTCAGAGTTTTTCTCCAAAATGTATCCAAAATAGCTCAAACGGCAGAAACAATGCATTTCAAAGAAGCTTTTGTGGCCGGTGATAAGAGTATGTAAGCTCGACTGTTAGAACAAAACGCATTCGTTCAGTGCGTCTGATAACAATGACCGACTTTTCCGACAGATGAATTTTGCAGCTACCGTTGCCAATTCAGTCGGACCACTTCGCCAAGCCAACGCTTTTGTGTTGGTTCTAAAAATAACAGCTCCTAGCGCTCTGAGTGGAAGCGGGGAGGCATAATTGTACGTGACATCAGAGAGAGGCGAGATGATTGACAGCAGCTGCTTGTTCCTGCTCTATCTGAGGAACATTTCAGACTCACAGAGACGTTCTGCAGTTTATTCATCCCAGCAAAATACTGTAACCTGCAGAAAGCGATCCGTTAACGACTCCGGCTGAGTTGTAAGAAACCAGAAATACGATTTAAATAGTTACTTAGAAGATATTCTGTGAAAGATCAGATGCTGAAAACGTCATTTATTGCCCACTGAGACTTCCTTCTAATTTTTGCCTAGCCCATGGATTTTTCTCACCATATGGCTTTTCCTTTTATAACTTCATGAATTGAATGCATACACAATCAGCCATAATATTATAACCACTGAAAGGTTACGTTCATTCCACCTCGAGTATCCTGTTGCAGTGGCACCCTTCAGCGGGTTGGATCTATTTTTCTGGATCTGAGAATGCTTCCGTCGCATTATTCATTGACTCAGGCAAAATAGAAAGAGAAGAGTGACTTAAATTTAGCAGATAAAGGTTACAGTTGCTGCTTTGGCATGCCAGCAACTCTCACCGAATATAACTTCCCGTCTGCCTGAATCTGCACAGAAACCCCCAACATGATAATAGAAATGAAAATGACGGCGTCCCCCTGGATTGTTCCAAGTACCGGTCGTAACCAACAATTTTTTTCCCCATGCAAAATCAATACCGAGCTCAGGCTCATTCTTTCCTCTCCCATTCATCATCTCATGACCCATCTCGACTAAACAAGACAACTCTATATAGCTTTGTTAAATCTAGCTCCACCTTCACGATATATATAAAAATGTCTTTTCCAGATTAAAGCCTTAGTATTTACTATCTGAGGTGACTTTGTTGGAGTCACCTCTATTTTAACGCTTTAGTTATATTTAGTTGATCATACTTTCTTAGATTTACTCTTACTTGTACTGTTTTAAAATTGGTGTATTTTTTGTGTACGATAAGAAGAAGAGCTAACTAGACCTACGCTGTCAGCAAGAGCTTATCCCCGAAAAAGTCCCCAATCACCTGCGTTGTACAACAAATCCACCTGATCGAAACCCTTCAATTAAACGTGAAGTTAGTTAATGAGGAAGTTAAGTTAGAGTGAGTAATATGTGAACCATTAAAAGTAGAACACAATGTCTACAAGATAGATCTTCTCCAGTCGATAAGCAGCATCTTTGGACTAAATTGGACAAACAGTTGAGAAGTGATGGCGTGATGAATAAAGTTCCCTCTAGTGTCAGAAATATAAAACCAAACTCCCAAAATCACTACAGTTCTTCCTCGCACAAAGTTCTATGCGGGTATAAAAATTGTAAAATGATCCATGAGATGGTTTTTGAGTTATAGAGCTAACACGAAGGATCTGAACTCCGTAATATCCCCGACTACTCGGGTTACTGCCACTAGGTGTCGCTCGCAAAATCGAGTTTCATAACTCACATACGGAACTCTATCATACACACAACACGCAAGTCGAATGTCATGGGACGTCACATACTGTAGGATTTCATAGGGAGTCTTGTGGTTAATGGAGAAATTACGCTTTAAGTGAAAGTTCAGTCAGCAAGACTATCTCTTTGCGCTAGCGCTCTACGCCACAACATCTTTACCCTTCACCAAAACCCTTCCCTTTTCATCGAGTCACATTCTCTCACAGTTTTCCATCATCTCATCATTTGTATGCTGCCTGACTTTGACTTAGGTCTCTCTCTCTGCTGTCAATCATCTGTCATTAAATTCCCGGAAAGTCGGGCGTATTATAAAATTGTTATCACTGCGACCGGCGTCGATCCTTCGTGTTAAAGCGTTGGACCGTAAAACTATTTCATTAAACACTTTCAAATTTTACACCTATCGATTTTAGGGAAGGTAAGATGTATATTTCTGCCACTAGGGGGAGCATTATCTCCAAAAGTTTTCGGGCCATAATTTCTCATTTATTTCAACACAGGTTCACAAGAACAAGAACAACAAAAGAAGAAACTAGCGTGGGTCAGGAAAGACGGCAAGATCTAGAGTTCGGATTTTTAATATTCAACAATGCTCTTTCAGCCTGAGGGGCAAAATTGTTTACCAGTTGTTGGTTGCTTCATTGCTGCTGAATTTCATTAATTGGCTAATGCGGTCCAGTCTAATGTAGTCATCCTTATTTACACCCCGGAAAATCCGATAATGCTTCACACCGCCAGATAAGCTGAAGTAGGCATCAGTACTAAAGCTCCAGACCCGTTTTCTCAGGGGAGGAGAATTGGCGTAAAATCTGTGCGATTCTCTTGTGGCGCTAACCCAGCTTAAATCTTCCAACACTACTTGACGGCTCATTCACCCGTCATGTCGGCCATCAGCGGTGTCTGAGCGTGACACACCAAACTGAGCTTGACGCCTGTTGAATAAGTACAGTGGAACCGTTTCTTCTCCTGAATGGTGACCTAATGTAAAGCAGTGGTTTGGAAGATCTGCTGACATTGGAGATTCCAGCCGCTGGCAGCAGTACCCCGGAGCCAGACATGCCCGGTGCTCAGGCTTAAACAAAGCCGGGATGACGGCTGGAACTGGAGCATGCAAGGAAACAATGCACGAGTCCCGACCTCCCAGACCTTCCCATTCCTCCTCCTCCTCCTCCTCCTCCCCCTCATTCCTTCTCTCTGAGCATCCATCTTGCATTGTTTTCTCCGCGCCATGTGTGCCGCGATTGCTCTCCTGCAGCATGAAGGGGGTGTATTATTCCCGCATGAGCTGCTAATAATTAACTTGATTCAAGTCCGTACTGCCACTAGTGTTCTTTAACCGTTGCTTTTTCATTCAAGGACAACTGCATGAGGATTCCTGATTTGCTAATCAAACCCAGAGCTACATGTTCAAGTAGCGACACGTTGTTGTATTTAATTAATCAATATATGCCAACAATCTCCACCAAACTCCCATGTTTTGTATTTCATTTAATAACCTACTACAGCAAACGTAACAAACCTTTGTGCAATCATTGTGACTGTATTGGGCTGCTGCAGGATTATCTGTGCAAACGTGGATTACGACCACCTAACTACATGGAGAATTGCTGCAACTTAAAATCAATATAACCCGGAAACGTTGGGATATTATGAAATCCCCATTTCAAACCTGCAGATCCGTCGTGTTAATGCCGTAACTCAAAAACTGTTACAAGGATCATTTTTAAAATGTATGACCCCACAGGCCTTAGAGTGTGGAAGGGGTGGAGCTAGTTTCATATTTTGACCACTAAGAGGAGCTTTAACTACAAATGTTTCCTAACCATCGGTTCCGATTTAGTCCAAATATGCTGCATAATAATCGACTCGAGGAGATCTCTCTTGTATATGTCCTATTTTACTCTAAAAGTTCATATTTTACCATAAAAGTTTATATTTACTCTAAAAGTTCATATTTTATTTGCTGTTTTTCACCCCACTTGTGTTTTCTCAAACTTCTATTTTCTCATATTTTACTGTTATTGTTCATATTTTACTAGGCGGGCTTTTTGCACAAAACTGTTTTTTGACTGTTACTTCCCAACCATGGGACGTAATATTATATATATGATCTATAGATCATATGATATATGTATAAATTATATATTTATGATATACACTTACACATTATACACTCAAATATGTTTAGTCTATTGTACAGGAACTAATCTAGCATAAATTCAATGCAATGTTTTGTTCAAAATTGTAAAGTTGTCTCAAAGCAATCATATTTTGTTGGTCTAACGAGTTTTAATTTGTAGTTACGCCTGTTAAAGCAGCCTACGCTTAAAAAGCTAGCACATATGCATTAATTTAAGTGGGTTTATGTACATTAATGGAATTTAACAACTCACACAGTTCTCTTTTTGAGTGAAACACAATGACATGATTCTTTCATAAATATGATTTTTTTTTAAAACTGACAAACTGCAACAGTAAGAATAATATTATTTAAGAATATGTGATTAACATATCATTGTAGATGGAAGGTATAGAGATAAAAAAGATTACGTTTACGTAAACAGGAAGTGGCATCGGCCAACAGTGACCGATATTAATTCAACCGGGTTTGTTTTGAGTTCACTGCAAAGACATTTAGTATCTTATTGTATAGAGTCTCACTAGTATCCTTTTAACTGCAGTGAGAACCATAATATCTAAGAATAACAGTTTTTTTTTCTCACCACAGCAGATGGAAGGCAGAGAAAGGAAAGGCAAGCAAGCAGCCCATAACTAAAGATCGTAGCTTGACTGAGTCGAGTTGGACGAGCAAGGGTTAAAAACATTTGGCAGACCTAAGCTGACTGGAGGCATCCAATATTTGTTTGCATTTCGGGGCACTTCAGCCTCACTACGCTGTATTATAATGCTTGATATCAGCGCTTTAGGAGGCTCTCAGCCAAATTGCAACCTGAATATTTATGTCAGCTGCAGATACGGCTCAGAATATGGTAATTGCAACAACTCCCATACGACCGGAAAAAATGGCCTTCTCGTTTCCTTAAGCAAATAGTAACAACACTCTCGATCTCAACGCTTTACAAAAAATGTGATATTATTCTATAATGAGCAAAAGGAGCGCCGAGATATGACAGCTATTCCCACATGTAAAAAAAGAAGAAGATGAAAACCGATAAGAACCCAAGGTGAAACGCCTCAAACCGTTAAAATGCCAAGAAACGTTACAAGTACAACTAATAAAATGTGGATTTTCAACTTGGTTTTTTTTGTAACTGAGCTGAAGTTTCAGTCAATTTAACTATTCTAATGTCTTTATAACATGTCAGGAATTACATTAATACAGTTCTACATATCTTGAACAATTTCAGAACAGATTTCTTTATTTTCTTTAAAGGGACTTTTGGTCTATTTACAAATAAAAACAAAAATCCTGTGGTCCACATCTGTGGAAAAGCCTTCCTGAATACGACACGTATCCTCTTAGTCAGACTTCACGCTACAACCATTGATTTATTTATTTTTAGTTAGTTATTCAGTCATTTATAATCGAGTCAGCTCTTATTAATGTTATTTATTCATGAGGGCGACCCTGAAGAGGATAAGCGGTTACAGATAATGAATGAATGATTGAATGATACGACAAAAGTTTTGTGAAAGATAACCCTTTAATGTCGTGCTCAACTGTTTGGTTGAGAACATTTTGAGTCACTATTTCTCATCGATAGATGTGACTGAACCTGTTTCTAAAAAGGCCCAGTGGAGGCATGTGGCTGCTAAATAGTAAGGGGCCAAGGACGGAGCCGTGGGGGATGCCACAGGTCACCGAGTATGAAGTCCCATTCTATAATTAAGATGTTTTTTTTTTCCATATTAATGAGGATTTACAAAATAGAATTATGTAACTTGAGACAAAAAAAAAGTCTAATAAGGGTCAAACTGTTTTTTTAAAAACATGCTTCACCAAAAGGTTGAGCTAATCTAATAAAAATGGACTTTTTTCAAGGAAATAGAAAATTTCATCGTGAAACAATTTTTTAATTCTGATTCTTTTACTGTTTTGAAATCATGCTTGCCAAACATAAATAAAACACGCATAGACAAGGTTTTTTCATGGCTTTTTTCATTTCTTTGTGAGGATATGTAATGAAAATCGCTGAAATGCGATACATGGATAAAGGATTTAAAGTATGTCATGAAGCCTTTTTTTTTTCTTTCTTTTACGAACAATGGCATAACCATAAATTAAGCATTATTTATATTATATATATTGTTATTGAAACTGTATTATTCCTCAGGTACCTTTTTTTTAATTATTATTATTTAACCTTTAATTTCCTGTTGAACGCATATTATTTTATAAATCTGATCGCACCCACTGTTTAAATCCATGCTTGATTAAACGATTTCTCATGTTATGATCCATTTACAGTGTCTGAGATACTAAATTAATCAACGCCCCAACAAAATTATTTTTCCATTTTCATTATTCCATTTTCCTTTCCTCGGCGAGGACACTCAGGGGTTAAAAATGCATCACAGATAAGAAAAAAGTTCATATCTGCTTATTATCTGCTCTGTGCATGTCTGCTAATGCCTAATGACATTATCCTAATCATATCTTATTGTTTCTAACTCTCATAATTGAATCTGCTTCTGCACTTTTTCGCAGCATAACACTGAGGCACACAAAAAAACAAAAAAAAAAACTCCAATTATAAAGCGTTTACTTCAGTTTACGATGACAGGGATATTACGAGGTGATTTATGACTTTCAATTACGGAAATTAAATAATCCTGTTCCCTGTGAAAAACATCTTGATTGTGTTTACAGGTGCATTGAACTTTCGTAAAGACGATGTGAGATTACGCCGCCGCACATGACAAGATTACACCGGGAAGACGGCAGGAACGGCATTTTCACACTTCGGGCTCTTTAGGGCTCGAGCGAGGAGCCGACTTTGGCTCCTACCTTTGGTTTAATTATTGTATGAAAGGTTTTATGATGATTACGCAGCATGGGTTCTGATTTACCTCCTGCCACGCATGAGCGAACTGGATCGCGAGTGGAGAGGAATTTACCCATCATGTCTCTAACTCTGTTGAAAGAATATTCATAGCGTTGGTTTTTTTAATGATGCAGCCCATTAGCAATACTTTATGTTTCCCTTAACAGTCCTCCAAAGATGGATTACCTACTGCACAGACATCAGGTCCTCCACTATTTACTGGTAGAATGTTCAAACCTTGGCTTAAGCACTGTTAACGTCTCCATTTTTTGGAATTTATTTTTTTGCCAACTTTATTTACCAAAATTTGCAAACAGAAAAACTACAATTGTGTCCCCAAGGAATTACAAATGATAAAAAAAATATGTATGTATGTGTAATTTTATGTAAGATACACATTCCTTTTTGTAAATACAATGTAGAAAAGGGACAACTGAAATGCTGTTACACACCGTAATAATCTACACTGTAAAAAAAAAAGAAAAAAGAAAAATATATAAAAGTGACTGAAAAAGGAACAAAAGAACCCTGTAAGTCAGCAAACAGCATTGTCAAAGATAGATGGAGAGGTATTGCACGCACCCCGCCAAGTAGAATGTTGATTCCCTGCTAAAGGAAAAAAAAAGTATGAGAGTGTCTATTATTCGGGATCCTTGGGAATGGGGTAGGCAAA
Source organism: Lophius piscatorius (assembly GCA_009660295.1). NCBI lineage: Eukaryota > Metazoa > Chordata > Actinopteri > Lophiiformes > Lophiidae > Lophius > Lophius piscatorius. The sequence goes on along the minus strand of VRLP01000771.1, from coordinate 86,058 downwards.
CATGTTTTTGTATAATCCATGCAGTGAAAATGACAGTATTATCAGTGTTTTCCTCTTTCATGGTTTGTTCAGGGATTCGAGGAAGTTCTATTTAAACAGCCTATTCAATACAAGGTTGGTGTACCTTTTTTCTGCCCCCTTCTGTATGAACACTAAGGAGGGGTAATGGGGAGGGTCTTTCCACCTCTGAAGGCAGCGGAGGTACTAACAGAGGTGAATTGAACACCTCCATAAATGAGAGGGAGAAAGAATGTTTATACGATCTGTAATTTAACACCCGGTGGTCGGGTGGCTTATTTTGATTGGATGGATGACCGACCAAGTACATCTCACCAGCTCAGAAAATCTTTGACAATGAATAACGAAAACACCAAAGTTCGCAATTTGTAAAACCTGTAAGGGACTAATAAGCTGCAGAGGAACAACCCTGACGGCAAAAACATATCAAGTTTCAAGAAGCTAACGTTGAAGAGTGGCTAAAGCTAGCGAGAGCGCAGAGCCGCTGAATGTGTGAATGTATGTATGCGGTCAATTATGATTTTAAGTTTTTCAAGAAAAAAAAATCTAAATCGGCCATTCAGACTTTACAAAAACCGGTGATCAGGATCAGTAAGGCACGATCGACCATCCATCGACCGGTTTTTCATTGTAAACAAAAGCATCGTAGCAAACGATCTCTGTAGAAAAAGGGCTACAGTTTAATGGCACGAAGAAGTGTAGGATTATAAAAAGTTACATTATCTAGACCAAATGTTCTGTTCTGCTGCCCCTCGTCTGTGGAATGCCCTCCCTGACCATCTGGGGGCTCCACAGACGACTGACACATTTAAAAAAGGACTTAAAACTTTCCTTTTTAGCAGAACCTATAACTTTAATTAACATTGCTCCTTTGTGTCATGTTTTTATATAGCTATTATTTCATTTTTTATTGATGCTTTTATCTGCTTTTACTTTGTAGCACTTTGAGATTTGATCCAAATGTAAAAGTGCGTTATAAATTAAATGTATTATTATTGTTTTTATTATTAAATGGATTTTAGTTTCTTTCTCGCCCGTTTGACCTCTCCAGTGGATTTACGACGAGAGTCAATACGCACCCATTGCCCCACACCTCCTAACAGGTAGGAGGGGATATCATGCAGGGTGCCCTTTGCCCATGATTGGGGGGTAACCCTTCAAAACAAAATCCCTCAAACAGACTAGAACATGAATAGAGCTGCAGCGTGGGGTTCACTATCTTACTCAAGGATACTTGGTCATGTAGTACGCAGGGGATTGACCACCAAGCCTACCAGAAGTTGACGAAAGGCAACCAAGAGGTAAACCGCTCTACCTCACATCCGCCTACTTAAGCCGACATTTTGGTTAGCGAACCGTTCATAATACTATTTACGCTCCGATTATGTAGTATAAGGGCATCGGTACGATTGGTGAATTATGACTGCACTAACCGACATATACCCGCTAAACATACTAGTATTTACACGAACCGTAGTTCCCTAAAAGGATGAAAAACCAGATAGAAAAAAAAACATCTTTGATGCAAAGTTTATGCACTTTTTCAAATTTTGCAAAATATTCAATCCGGTGCAACCTTTTTTCACCAAAAGTAGCTTCTGGATCATTTAAGGAGCGATCGGACCACTAGAAAAAGGTTAGAGCCCAAGACCGGGAGGAAAGTCGATATAAGGATTTATAACAGCTGCCATTCCGGGGGATCAGGGCGTGCATGACACGATTACGTGTTTTAGTACCTATGATTTAAGTCCTGATGGGCTAACTTTAATAAAGAACAAAAGTTCAGGCAGGAACCAAGCTGCTAATAATACAATTTCACTATGAATTAATCAGATTGTTCAAACGAAATATTCCACATATTCAGCAGTGTCCTCATTTCCTCTTGTATGAGTGGCAGAAATCCATTAGCGGGTCAACAGATACTCAGTAGTGAGGCGTGAGGAGTGGAGTTTTTCTCTATTTGACATCTGTGGTCGGGTTTTCCTGAAGATATGCATTTGCAGAAAAACCTCATCTTAAAGCACTCAGTCAGCGGCTCCCAATATATATTACTGGAGTACACAGAGAAAAATGGAGATTTTATGGTTGTTCTTACGGACCTTTTGCTTGATTTACGGCTACTGTCGGAGGAACCTGGCTGATATTTTACTCTGCAACGCCGCAAACTTCCATTTACGGACTGAAGGAGTCCGTCTGCCGGAGCTCCTTTCCCTGTGGATATGCTTTTAACCCCCATCATTCAGGCCTTCTCTCCCCAGGCTGTAATTGTTTAAAGGAGCGCAAAACAAGCTAAATTTTGTTCTCCATAAAAATTACTTTTTTTTTCCCGGTGAGGCAGAATTATATTACAAGGATCTACCTCTGCACTTTGTGTATTTGGAATCATTTATGGGCCGTGCTTTCAAAATTGAAGTGGCTGCGAGAGACGTGATCCTGAAGGCGGCTGCAGACGATAATTTTATTCCGGTGCGATACATCACTTTCAGATCTGTTTTATTTCACGGCACGCTAGTTTTTTTCAAGACCCGAGAGCGTGAGGCATCACTGACAACAATGTACGGAACACGTTTTCTGCATTGTCGGCTCTCCTAGTGAGGTCGTATCAGTTTGAAAAGAGTGATTTTACAAGGCCGTGTAATTAATAAAAGCTTGTAACACTTCCGCGTTAACAACAGTCGTCTGAAGAGGATAAACCCTCCGTTAAGAGAAGGAGTTACTGTTCCTCTGGTTATCCAGGGGTAGGGCGTAATGTTTTGCATGTTTAATTTGGAGGAGAAAAGTAACCTTGAGAGCTCAAGATCCCATTTCCAATGTAAACAGCAAATTGAAGATAGAAAATAATAATAATCAAGTCATAGTTTTCCACGAAAAAGATAGATTTCGACATTTTTACGAGAATTAAGTCAAAATATTAAAAGGAAAAAATATACAATTTTTAAAAGGAAATGTTTTGTAAATCTTTAATTTACATGAATAAACTCATGATTTAAAAACAAAATTTACGCGAAAAGGTCGTGGTTGTTTGAGAAAAACAGTCTTAATTTTAGGAGACTGAAGTCATAATTTGCCCGGGGAAATAAAACGAAGGTTTAAAAGAAAATTTCTAGGAAAAACCCACAAAATTGTTCAAGACTAAAGCTGAACTTGATAAGAAAATTATTTATTTAAAAAGTGAACATTTTACCAGAATTAAGTCATCTGGGACTGATAACACTATAATTATAACTTAGATTAAAAAGTTAGACTCAAAAATGAATTTGGTTTACAAGTTGAGATCATTTCTTAAAGCCCATCAACGATCAACTTTTTACAGTACATGCTAAACCCTAAAAGCATGAATAAGTGAAATTACAGCTTTTGAAATTGTTCAGACTCTTTTTCTCAAGGTTTATGAACATACAAAGTATAAAACAGTGAAAAAATATTTGTTCATTATTGGCTCTCGAATCAGACGTTATTTCTCGAAGACAAATATTAAACACTGTAAAAACATAATTGTAAGCGATTTATAAAAAAAATGACATCCAATTAAAATAAGCATTTTCAACTTCAATCTTAGAGCCAGAAAAAGTGAGAATATTTGCCTGTTACCAATGAAGACATTGTTTTTTACAGTGTAGGCTAATCAATCAAAGCATATGGAGGAAGAATGTCTATATTTATTCCTCACCCTGCCCTAAAATAGGAAAAATATTCTTTTAAAGAACACATAACAATTATGCAAAGCGTTTAAACGATCAGAACTTGTGATGTTTCATGACTTCCATTGTCTTGTTGTCAGGTTAGGAACTACTTTTCCACCTGGGACTCGTGACCAAATATCTAATATATCCATTTTTTTTCCTGAAATGTTTATATTTGTACATTTATCATTCAGCCTCCCACTCTTCGCACACACTGCGCCATGATGAAAAAATACTCTACTGCTACAGATGAGCCACACACAACATCTATGTCAGTATAGGTTAATTATATTATAAAGGAAAGACAAAACTAGGTATAAAAATAAGGTTATAACACGTATTAACAGGTGATTTATCTGCACCATGTCTAGGCTGTCTGTTCCAAAAAGCTCAAACTCCCGTGGGCTTCTTCTCCACTTCAGTGGGCCAAGTCCAGACAGAGTTGCGTAAGACTCCAGATAGAGAAATTAATCCGTTCCTGTTTTCCAGGCTGCCATCACAGACATTAATCCAGATGCATGCGGTTTCACTCCGGTTTAATAACTGCCCTGACTGACACTGTGCTGTTTCACTGCCTCTTTTATTCCCTCAGAACTGAGACTCGCTGCTGCTCTTGGGTTTGATGTTTGTGACATCCACATGGCTCCTCAGCGCCAACCTGTGCCGATTTAGTTTCTCTCTCGTCCCCTCTACTATGCCGATCAGCCGTAACATTACAACCACTCACAAGTAAACTCACAGGTGGGTTTTATAAGGCAGAAAAGCAACATTTTGTCCTTCATTTTCGGAGTTTGAAGCAGGGAAATGTGTAAGAATAAGGACCTAAGGGGCTTTGACAATGTCTAAAATGTGAGGGCTTTAGTGCATAGACAAAACAGCTGCTCTTCTGGGTTTTTTTTCCTTCAGTTTTAAGTGGTTGGTACCAAGGACAAACTGATTGATGAAGCTACTGGAGCACCTTTTTTTTTTTGAAAGATCTATGCTGGCTCTGACAGAAGGGTGTCAGACCACACAGTGCATCGCACACCTGTCAAATTGCTCATTCTAACCCCTGTCCACAGCCAAAAGTGATAACAATCAGCATGTCAGCATCAGAACTGGACCGACGGAGCCAGGGGAGGCAGAGTGATTCTAACGTTCAGGTGTGAGACTTCCTGTCACTGATCCTGTCACTCATGTAGATTTTACTTTACTTTTTTTTGCAGATGAAGGACACCCCTTCATGGAAACGGTTTCACTGTGAAACTGTGTTGTGTTTGAAACCCAGATCTCTACAACCAATCATTCACCGACTCGACACGCACCGTGTGTGTCTCGGCTAACTTCACGTCTGCTATCGGACTGCTATAATTTATATTTAATTCTGATTTATATTTGTCTTTGGAGATCGGACTCTTCCTTTTCTTTACGTTTTCCGCATATTCCTATATTTAAATATACGTGTGTATTTCTAATTCAAAACTCTTTCTATATATAAATGTTAACTTTTTTTTAACCAGGCATCTCTATTGCAAGGGTGATGTGTCCAGAACACGTCATAATTTACACATAAAAACAACACAATGTACAATTACAATAAAATATGGGCACACGTAGTAATAAAAAAAATACAAAATGTTATCTTTACCTGTCCATAATATTTCTTATTACATAGTATGTCTCACGTTTTGCCACCCTTCAAATGTCTATCCATCTACCCTCTGATGGCAGTGGCCTCTTCCAGCAGGTTGGTGCTCCCTGACACACGGCAGAAATGGTTCAGGAATGAACAAACAAACGCGATCCATAGCTGGGAGGAAGGTGGTCATAATGTTATGCCTGGTTTATGTATTCTCATCATCCCCCCCCCCCCACTTTATTCATTTACAAACTCTTCAGGCATTCCATCAAAAAAACGACGCATTTTCTCGCCGCCCTGCCTGCCTCACCTTCTTCCCTTCAGAAATAAACAGTTTGTGTGTTTATTGTGTGACTTTGGGCGAATCTCTTTTAATATCGCTGAAATACTGTAATGGGAAGTTTGTGCAGAACATCACCCTTGTTTGCTTTCGATACAAGGACGACGCTGTGAGAACATAATGTTGCCGGAGGCAGTGAACCATGGTCGAGCCATTCCAAGGCGCTCAGGTGGGTTTTCCACCTTGACCCACGCCGTCCTTGTTTCATGCGAAACGTCGTTGTTGTCAGGTGAACAACATCGTTGTTGAATCTGTGAGCAGGGAAGCTCAAAGTTGCTAAAGCAGTTGGCCTTCCAGTTAAACTTGCCAGGGTCCTTCTTTTCTGTACTTCGTTCTGGTGGACCTTATATCATGAATGCCTTTTGAGTACCATCAGCAAGATTTCCTCTCCGACCCCTTGTGCCGCTTCTCGAGGCCTGCTGGATGTTCAGTCATCCCAGCAAACAAAGCCGATGGACAGAAGCCGCGTAATTCCGATTTTAAGGCTCAAACAACCGTCTGTCGTAGAGTCCGCACAGATCCCGTGCAGGAAAATCGGACATTAGGGTTCCAATTCTCTTTATGGGCACTAAAGTGACGGCAGCTGGCCTCGGATCCATGTGTGAAGCAAACCAAAGGTTTTCATGGAGACCCGGGTGCCGCTGCTGCCAAATCGTGCTTAGTCCTTGCTGAGTTAGCTAATTTTATGGCATCTAAGTGTTCTCATAGTTCATTACAGTTAGCATCTGCTGCATGGTTTGACCTTCAGATCGAAAAAAATAAAATTAAGATAATGGTATGAGCTATTATTGCATTATTTTTCCACTGAAAAACACCTAAAAAATTATATGAACAGAACATTTAAACCATCAAAAGGTTCAACTGTTTATCATGGTTCCAAACCGCTTTGACAGCAGAGGCAATGACAGGAAATCCAACGAGAAATCTAGCAACAGAAGAGCAAAGTAAGACATAGATGCAAGAAAAAGAGTTTAACATTTGAAAAACAAAGTTTGTTGAAAAGATGCAGGATGCAGAGCAGATGGTTTAAAACCAGGAGCTGGAGAAAGTCCAAATAACAGTCAATAAATACATATAAAGGGAATGAAAGGGATATAGCAATAAAAAGTAATAAAAAGACAATGATGGCATCCCTAAATATACACAATAATACCTAAAGGGGGATAAAAGCAATCAAAGAAAATATAAAGAAAAATAATGCAAAGTAAAAGAGAAAAATCCAAGCCAGAGAAAAGGTAATAAAACTAAAATGACGGCCACCATGTAAGACAGCGTCCCATAAGGCGACTTAGGGCAATAAAACAATGGAATAAAGGAATAAAGGGGACGACATCAAATAAAACAGTCTGTAAAAATGGGTTTAAGGAAGAGATTTAAAATATAGATGTGTAAAATTGTGAATGTGGTTCGTTACACTTCCAACGGTGTCACAGTGAGAAATCCAGTTTCCATGGCAACAACAACAAAAATAAACAAAATAAAGATTAGGGATTGATGTCATTATCCTATCTTATATCTTTCACTGGTTTATCTGTAGTCACGATATTTTAACCCTTTAATCGCCCCACAGTTTAAAAACAAAAAAATTGTTTTTATTTTTTTAAAACATGTTTTTTAGAAAAGTATTTTTTTCTATGTAATCAAGTTACATAATTCTGTTTAGTAACTCCTCACATGCTTAAATATACCAAAAGATGCTTCTTATCCAATTTGACTTTTCTCAATATCCACGGTTAATGCCCCCTCCTCGGTGGCCACTTTGAGCTGGGGTGCGCCCCAGGGCTCCGTCCTTGGCCTCCTTACTCTTCAGCATCATACGTTCAATATTATAAATAGGATCAAAAAAGTGGCCCACAGTTTCAAAAATAAGTAGTGACTCGAAATGTGTCCAACCAAACAGTTGAGCAGGACATTAAAGGGTTAATCATCTACCTCACGCCAAGAAAAGGTTCAGAAATGTATGTATTGGTTTTTTTTCCATCTTGACATAACCTTAATGACAACCGCATCCTTTATTTTCATAATGCATGAATCTCAAAGTCATTGGTTCTTCCTCGAAAGCATGTTTTTTACTCAAACACCTTGATATCATATTGTTTTGTAGTTGATATTATTTGTCTATTTGTTGTTATGGTTTAACTTAAAGTACAGAAAACTGTGAAAAAAATCTCTATATTTACAGTCAGAGGTCATATACATATATATATATATATATATATATATATATTTTCTCCCTCATAATCATTTTACTTTATTTAAATGATTTACATAGCTAATAAGATTGCTGGTTCTTACCAGTTGTAACCCCCTAATGGAAGAAACATGCAACTGACTTTTCCCTAAATCAACCCAGTTCTTCCTCGCACTACGGTTTATGGAAATATAAATTCATAATATGTTCAATGATACAGTTCTTGCGTTACGGCGTTAACATGAAGTATCTGCGGCGCATGCAGCTAAGATGATTCCATAATATCCTCTTTCAGGGATCTAGTTACCAACTCTTGGAAAAAATGAATCTGAATAATCTGCTTTAATGTCAGAAATATAAAAAAAAAGGGACTTGGGAGTCCCTCATTGCAGGTTTAATAAGATCACGACACAAGCCGGGGATGAAAGGGTGCTGCTGGTGCTGTGTGAGGTTGCATGCATGAATTAGCGCAGTATCGCATCGGCGACACAAAAGCATTGGAGCGAACTTCCGCAGCAATACAATAACAGAGTGAACGCACACACATCTGAGCGCAGTGTCACTGCGTCTCCGAGCAACATGCTTTTTTTTGTAATGGACACATTTAAACGTAGAACATGCACACGGACACTCGTGGAAGATCGGCATCTCTGCACCGACTCCAACCCACAGCTCCGCTCCCTCCGATGAGAATAACAGCACAAGGACTGTTACGTACCTCCAGCTGTTTCCACCGCTCGCTTAATACTCTATCACAGGAGCGCTGCAACACATTTGGCTTAAAGCCTTCCATCCTCGCAGGGAGCCGCAGCGCCGGGCCCGAGGCAACTGTCGCCAGCAGCCTCCGTTCAATTTGGTGACACGCCGCCTTCATAAATATTCCCGCGGTTGTGGGGAGACATTTGCTTCATTGATGGGTTGACCACATACAGTACTTGCACAACATGAACTAATCCCTGTCGGGCGATGAAGTGATAAACAAATCTGCAGTCGGTCGACACCAGTTACATTTGAATAGCCATAACATTAAAACCACCAGCCTAATATTGATTCTTCTGCCACAAAAACAGCTTTTTTCCCCCTTTCACAACCAGCATTATTGCAACAGTAGCTTTTCATTTTGGATCAGACAACATGAACAATGCACATTATTGTCCCATGGGTACCCGTGACCCAATCAACAGTTTAACAGCTATCCTCCTTTATACCACTTTGGTAGGTACTAACTACTGCAGACCGGAAACAACCAACAAGAGAGATCATCTGACCCAGTCGTCTAGCCATTACAATATGGACCTTGTCAAAGTCAGTCACATCCTTAAGCTTTCCAATTTTCCTTCTTCTAACACATCAGATTCAGGACCAAATGTTCTCTTGCTGCCTAAAACATCCAACCCATTGACAGTTACCACGCTAATGAGATGATGAGGTTGTTATTCTGAATTCAAGTGGTTGGTGGTTGTAATGTTTTGGCTGATCACTGTAAAATACTCATTAAAATAGTTTCCTGTTTTTTTTAATATCCCTAGTTGGTTGTAGGGATCAAATTCTGTTGGGTTGTTTTATTTAATTTTTTTTTAAATCCCTGTCATTGTCATTGGTTGTAATGTTATGGCTGATCAAAGTCCTGAGAACATCCCTAAATTTCTGTCATTATGACTTCACCAGCCAGTGACTGTAATGACCGGTGTATGTCGGTGCAAATTATTCACGAGGCCTTCGCTGAGTCACGGCAGATTCAATTAGAAGGTTAATTTAATATTATGATTGGTACAAAGTTCAAATATTTAGATCCTTTGCTTTTGCGGCAGGAATCTTTCTGCCTCCTCTGCTCTACTTCCTGCCTGGTTATTCTATTAACCCGCCTGCCTTTTATTTTGTACTTATTGATTTTTGGTGTCACCGTGCTGGGGTATAATGTTTGTGGAGATACTTTAGATTTATTCCCGCACGTGGAGCAGCTCCTTATGCGCACGGCCATAAAGTTCGGGAATAAAATTCAAATTAACTTTATGCGACGAATAATAAAAGGGCATTTATTCAAAAAAGAGAGATCTGGGGATACGATATCCCCGAACAGTGAACAACAAATGCATAAGAGCATGACGTATTGGCTTTTTTCTCTTTGTTTTTTTTGTACTTAGGTTCTGTGTTTGCTTATCCAGTCACCTAAGTTCTTGAGTTATCTCTTTTATCCTCAGCTGAATTAGGAGTGAGATCTCTACCTCAACGTATTTGAAGGTTAAAATAAAGGTTACCGCGTCACCATAAAATCACATTTCTACGGAAAATAGAAAGAAAGACAACAATATATTTTTTTTATTTTAAAAGAAAAGTGATATTTAGTCATTAAGTCACTTGATTTATATAGAAATATATCTATATACATATTTATCATAAAATTAACTGTTAAAATGTATAACTGCTTATTCTGGTTAATTTGGGTGTAAATTTTGAATTGATGTTTGATATATTTTGCAATTTAAGCTCTGGTCAAAATGCCCAACATTCAAATTCACCTAAAATATCACGTTTCTATGGAAACTGCAAAAAGAAAGAAAAGGAAATTTGTGTCCGAGGCCAACGATGTCGCCGCTACTTTGAAAATTGTTCAAATGTGTCTAAAAATGTAATTTTCCGTGCTCCAGAATATTGAGTTAACTTTTAAATTGTTTTTTTTTAATGACAACGTTTTTTGTGACATTTTGGACACTTTCCTTGACGGCGGAGTCAAAGGTCTCTCCGGTCGTGATGTTTTACTCCCACTGTGTGGAGTTTGGAGGCCAGTTTCTCCCTCTGAGCCTTTGGTTCCATGATCACGACTTCTGATTTATCCCGGTTGAGCTGTAAAAATTCGACCATCTAAAATACGGTTTAGTGTCGACACCGGTTCCGCCTCTGCTGCTGCTGCGAATAACGGATCTAATCAGGGCGTGTCACAGCTTTATCTTTACAGAAGAGGAAAGAGTAGAGAGCGGAGATCCAAATCAATGAATGTTTAAAAACGGTTTCTTCCTGACGTTATGAACAAACTCTTTGGGGCTTTTTTTTGAAATGGCGAGAAAAGAAGTCGTGATGTTCCGGCGCCGAGTCCTACATGTGATGGAACGTCGGACGACATAAAACGAACCGCCCCTTACGTTACGTTTTACGATATCTTATCCGCTCGGCGCCTCATGGAAATTCGATTAATGGCCAGCCTTACATGAATAAAATACTGATTTACCGCTCAGACATGGCCGGCGTAGATACATGCAGGACGTAAAAGCAGCAGCCGGCTGCGGAGCCTCGCGGCGTGAATGAGGCTAAAAATACAACAACGCTAAAGGGAAGGAAAGAACGTGCGGCTGGAAGTTCTCTCTGTTTGCTTCGTGGCCCCTGCACTATATATTCACCCAATATCTGGAGTCTTTTAATTGACCTTATATAGAAAAGTAAAGTGGGTGATTAGCTGACATCGATCCGAGTCCTCCCGCAGAAACCTGGTGACATTTCCTCCCTGATTATATTTTTAAACTCGGCGGCGCCTTCTTTTCCTCTATTCCCCACAGCTGAGTGAACATGCAGCACAAAGCTGATATCGCCACACTAATGCAACCCTTCATCTTCCAGCCCGGCTTCTTTGGTGCCGCAAACTGCAAAAATTATGAATTTTCCTTGCAAATGGAAATGGGGGTGGGGGTGCGGGCGGGGGTGGTGGAGAAGCGCAGATGGACTTGAGAGCGACTGAGGTCTTGGTTCTTTAGAGATTAAGAGATCACTTCTCCCAGCACTCCCCCTCAGGGCCGAGCGACGCTTTCATTCTGACACAGCTCTGCCTGCGTTCTCCATCCCAGAGCCAAGGATTCTCGGTCTCCTCTCTGAACCAGCTCCCAGCGACAAAAACAAAAAAAACAAAAACAGGCTCTGCTGCGGTGATGCAGCCTAAACCTGTAATTACAAATTTGGGCTTGAGTAGCAGAAGTCATAATTATCATACCTCTAATTATGCAAATTAATTGACTGATTCCAAAGAATAAATTACCTCTTGTCCCAAGTTTGATTAGCAAATGAGAGTTTTTGGCTTTTATCAGTGTTTGGATTGCTGTTCTGTGTCCCCCTGGAGATTGGAAGGAAACTTAAGGTAACAAGGAAACAGGTTGGTTGGATGTGGAAATAAATGGGATATTAACTGAAAACATAAGAGATAAGCTTCCTTTGGGGGGGAAAGAACGTCTCCACAAGGGAAAAAAAAACATTAATTCATTCTTCAAGGACAACATGACAAAGATCGGTATTCGGCAAATTGTGCAGGATTTATCAAAAGGACGAAGCTTATGAAAAGCTGTAATAGATTTAAAGGTGCAAACCTTATGACTCACTTACATTTAGCTCCTAAATGCAACTTTAATAGTTCCATACAAAATGTACAATTTATGACCATGGACATCATAACTGGAAAAACTCAATTTCTCCTGCCAAGGTTAAAAAACTATTTAGTTATATATATAAATAATTGTACATACATTTGGTAATTTTAGAAAAGGTTAAGCCTGTATTAGTGCTGGGCATTTAATCTAAAAAAATTCATAGTTCATTGTACGGACATATTTTGGCTTCTGTGAATATGACAGCAAACAAAATCTACCACAGCCAAAATTTGTTAGACTAACGACATAATCACACTGTCAAGTATGAAGAGTGCACGGCTCAACCGAGAGAGTCCGCCAAGAACTAAAGTGTTTCTACAGTGCAGCATTCACTGACCAGAGATTTTACAACACATTGCAAAATAATATGCAACAATATGCTAAGCGTAGAAACAAAAAAAATAGTGACCCAGCACAATAGTTGGCAGACGCCACTTGAAATCAAGAATCAACTGTACTTTAAAGATCACCTTTGTTATACAGACTTCACCTGATCTTTAATCTTTGCCCCGGCATGTAAGTAAAGGATAGCTTTGAGGATACTGACAACATGACAACATAATTAGTTCTTCCGGTTAAAGTGAACTGAAATTTATGTTAGCTGGCTGCATTATAAACCTTACTTCACATAAGCCAGCTAACATGTGAGGTTACGTTTAATTTAAATTTAATCGGTTGCATCCGCCAAAATTCTATTATATGCAGATGTTCTATTAGCCAGTTAACCCCCTTGATAACTTGCACGCATAGCAACCTCGCATGGTAGGTAGTATTTTCATCAAATGTTGACATAAATGTCAACATTTATACCCTAACAGTAACCTAATCCAATTAAAATAGACTATTTTTCCAGTGAAAGTGTGATTACCAAACACTTAGCATTTTATAGCAAATTTAGAGTGTCTACAATGTCCAATAAAATAAAATAAAATATGCAAAGAAATGATTTTTCTATCTTTTCTTGGTGAGGACATTAAAGAGTTTGAAGACGATGTGTGTTGAAGTAGATGTAGGGATTTGCTGCTACTCTGATAACTGGCTAGGTAGGACAATGGATCTTATACTTCGCATCATGTTGACGAGGAATGGAAATTGCATCTTGTCACAACCTATTTTTCTGACACTAACTCATTGGAAACGTTGTATCATAGTTCTTACTTGGTATTGCAACCTGAATGTCAAGGATAAAACCTTTTTTACTGCTGTGTTTTCTGCAACACCAGGTACATTTGGATTGAACAGAACCTGCGGTATAATCAAGAGTTTGCAATTTTTGAAACTGTTTCCTCAAGCTGAAGAATCAAAGTTCAAAGAGGAGTAAGAACTCTCTTGGTTCTTGTGCAATAACGCTTCTTAATTAACCCTGCACAATCTGCATATTTTATGCTGTTGTTTTTTTGGGTTTGTTGGATGTACCATGTCTTTTCTGTCACGGTGTTGTTGTTGTTGTTGTTGTTGTTGGGTTATGTGGTGCTCCTCACTGGGAGACCCAAGTTTCCCTTGTGGGATAATACATTTGCTGGATCATCCAAGGCCCTGAGATAAATGCTTCCTACTCGGGATCTCATACAGGAGAAAAATCACGAAGACTTGAACTCATTCAGCAGCAAATACATCCCGGCACGTAGTTTTTGGAGAACAGAACTTGTCAGAGAACTTTGCAGACGGTGTTGAAAAATTCTAAAAAGTAATAATTTGTTAGTCCTAATCAAGGTATGAGTTTAAAATAATCATAATTACAGCTTGAACTTGACCCTCTATGGTTCATTTGGAAGAGGCATGCACCGATATTATACCAACCGAGCATCTAGGTTACATATTTAAAAAAAATAGACTGAATTTTAATGTATTAATTTAAAATCATTCAGGTCCTCTTATTTTTCAATCTCTAAAAATGTGTGAGAACTACTTCACAATAAGTCTCCTTATTGATGATTTATAAATACAAAGAGTTACTACATACTACTTACTAGTTTACTAATTAAGTAGCTTACTTAATAAGTTGTAAACACCTTACAAATCATTAAAAAGCTGCTATAACTCATTAGCTTTGATGGGTATCAGCTACCTGATGCCTGCCAAATAGTGAGCACACTTATCTGCACTGCCAGCTTCATATTGCCAAATAGTGAGCCAAATTGATAAATTGAGATCTTTATTATAAGCTGTTTATAAACGTTATCAAATGACTTATAAAGTGTGTGCAACCTAGTTAATAACCTAATCATAAACCATTTATAAATCCTTTATAAAGGTAGTCCCATTGTAAAAGTGGTGCCCCACATGGAATGACCTTTTAGACAACATTGCGCTTACTCCTTTATGAGAGCAGTTTGAGACACTTTTTTTTTTTTTAATGCAACATATCACCTGCTGTCAAGCTATGCCTGGAAAACATGGCCTGACCTCTAACCATTCCACCACCTCTGAGCTGAACTTGAACGAGGTCTCAATGCCCAACATACTAGGCTGACCTCACTAATGCTCTTGTGGGTTGAATGGAAGCAAATCCCAGTGGCTAGGCTCTGAAATATGGTGCAAAGCTTTTCCAGAAGAGTGGAGGCTGTTATAGCAGCAGATTGATGTCAGTAGTTTGGGAACTGAAGTGCTGAACAATCATTTAATGGCAAAAAAATTGTCGGAAAGTCTGCAGTATACACTACATGACTGGAAGGCTAAAGAGGTGGCAAAAGTTGTGGATAAAGTACGGAGTCAAGCACAAACGGACCTAATGACATGCGAGGGCACAACATTGCTGTGATGGTCACGACTATGTATTCAAATAGAGCCGTATCACTTCACCCTCCTTGACATTTTCAAAGTTAGCCCATCTTCAAGAAAGCGTGAAACGAGCAGTCGTAATCCCCGCCTTAGCTCTGACTCAGTGCCTCCGGTTCACCGCTTGCAGATTTCAAAACAAAGGCTTGGCAAATGAAATGCATGGGCGGAGAGGCTGCACGCGACTTGGTCCACCTGAATGGACTGAAACGCGGCCTTTACAAAGCAAATGGGAGAGGGGGGAGGGGGGGTCCCGTCAAAGCTCTGAGGCCTGATTTGCCTCACTAGAGAAACCCCTCAGTGCTGGATCGAACCGGGCCCTTTGACTTGTACCTGTGACTCGCCTAAAAAGGAATTACCCACAGGCTGTCCATTCTTCCATAGTCATTATTACCAGATCAGATATGCAGCCAGAATTAACAGTTTAATTGCTTCTGTTAAACAGACAGAGACAGGCAATTGAGGAACTATTGAGCTGAATTCAATGAGCTGCCTTCGAAACAGCGGACAAGGTCAGCCTTCCACGTCTGAGTAATAATGCACCTTGCAAAGACAATAGGTAAGTGTCAGCGGCAAACAATCCAATCCACATCACGCATCAGTATCGGGCCTCTGGGTTTGTTTAGCAATAAGCCCGCGGTTGTCATTGGCAGGGCTAATTATGAGGGGGGGATGGGGGTGCGGCTATACTGTGGGATAAATTTCCACAAAACAGAGGCCTAATTCTGTCTGTCGGGCATTTAAATTCTTCCTTCCTATGGAAGATAACAGGAGCATACAAATAGCAATTAAATGCTGCTCAACTTTAGTGAGATTACATTCCTGAGAAAGACAGCCAATAAGGGCAGGTTTATTTCCTCAGAGAAGTGAGAAGAAAGACAATGTGGTGGAAAAAGCAGATACTGCAGCGACTGCAGGTCACGGGAACTTGCATTAGACTTGAAAGCTTTTTTTGTCATAATGTAACGTGCGTCTTGTTAATTTTAACTGCTGCTAAAAATGCTGCAAAACGCTGGCTGTGCAATTAGTTCTCGCTTAGTGGGGTTGCAGTGGTATTTCTCTAAAAGTGTGAGTATGATAACCGTGTCAGAAAATATCACTGCAATCACAGAAAGTTATGATTCACTCTCGATAATGAATAAAATAAATATGGAGCTTGTAAAGCTGCTGTTGGGATATAAATCAGGCCATTTGTCCGGTCAGAACAAGAGTTTAATGATAAAAAAATATCAAAAAGAAAATGGAATTAGTTCTCCGCATTTGACCCATCCCTGAGGAACAGTGGGCGGAGCCTGTGAGGAAACCAGGAAGCAAGCTGGGGTTTATAGTCTTTCTCAAGGACCCTAGGACATGATTGCAGGGGCAGACCTGGGCAGACGTTTTGTTTATAGTTTCAGTTTCTCTGTAGTTTTATTTCCTTTGCTGTTTTACTTTATCTGTAGTTTAGTTGTCTTTTTTCACCATAGTTTCAGTTTCACTGTAGTTTTAGTTTGTCTATAGTTTATGTTTCTTTACATGTACAATGTGTGTAATTTCAGTTTCTCTTTGATCGGTTTTTCTGTAGTTAGTGTAGTACAAGTTTCTCTGTCGTTTCACTTTTCTGCAGTTGTAATTCCTCTGTAGTTATATTTCTCCGTAGTTTCAGTTTTCTGTAGTTTTAGTTTCCTTGTAGTTTCATTTCTCTGCAGTTTTAGTTCCTCTGTAGTAATACTTCTCTATAGTTTCAGTTTCTCTGCAGTTTTGATTCCGTCATAGTTTTACTTTGGTTTTAGTTGAAAAGGAACAAAAAGTAGAGAAAAATGGAAAGTGCTGCAGAGGGTCACAAAGAGAAACAGTCATGAAGTACGTGAAAAAAACGGTGCTCTTCAGGCATAGTGCTAAAGAAAGGTAAATAAAAAATAAGGAATTTCAACGCTGACTGTCTAACTTACTGGAAAAAATATGAAACATGATGGATGGCAGTCTATCAACAGTCGGAGCGAAAATGAACGGATTTCGATTCCCCTCGAGTCTTTACTGTTAAACGTCATCAGAGTCATGTAGGGACTCATACTCAGATCTTCAGAGAGGGATGATGGTCTTTGACGTTTTTCCTTCTTCAACAGCCTCTTTGAGGCCACATTTTTTATATCAGGTTTGTCTCCCCGCCAGGAAAAGTCCTAGTTGTTTCTGCAGATATCCAGAGTGGAGCCTCCCTCCTGGTGCTGCTCTCTTTTTGGGGGGTTCGTAGATCAGTTATATCCGTCTCGCTTCTTTAAACCATTTCCCTGCAGTTTGTGTGTTCCGCCCATCACAGAGTGTGACAGGAGGTCTCAGAGATGAGCAGGCCTTTTCGTTTTGACAAGAGGAGTAATACGTTAAATGCACATGGACTGGAAACCATCACATTTCTTTAACAATGGGGTGTCTTCAAACCGGGAACCGCCGCAACCCCACAATATCCATGAAAGCTTGCAAATCTGAAGGTCACCTCTGAGATGAAAGGAAGTGCCCTTTAGAGCGCCGAGCAGGAAGGTAGAATGCACAGAGTCTCTCACTTCTTCAGCAATCCACAAATGAAGCCATCTTGAAGATGAAAAAGAGGAAGAGAACGTGAGGAGACCGACTAACTTGATGTACAACGTTCTTGTGATTATAATTATGTAAAAGATGATGTCACAACACGTGGAGCAAGCATCGATGGGGTTGGCTTCGCAGGAGGAATCGAAAATCGGCATAGAGGTGCAAAAAGATCTTTTCTTCAGCCATTACATTAGAACCGCTAACCAGTGGCTTCCCATTACAATGCATTCAGTTCAAACTCCTTCTCCTAACTCTTAAAATTCTCCGTAACCAGGCCCCCTCCTACTTTATGGACCTCCTTCACCCTCATGCTCCCTCCCGTTACCTCTTCTCCTCTTATACCAACCTCCTCTCTGTACCTCTCAGGATCTAGCACCGTAACTGGGGTCACAGAGTCTTCGCTATAACCACCCCCTCCCCCGTTGGAACTCCGTACCCAAACACATCAGAGACTGCGCTGACCCCCCAACAATCGCATCATTAATCAAGACTCACCTGTTCAAATGTGCTTTTAATGTCTAATCAGCGTTCTGTAATCCATTCAAACCAACTGTTTATATTTGTATTTCAATATATTATATTTTTTCATATGCTTTTTTCCTTTTATTTCGTCTAAGAGTATTTTTTGAAAAAGGGCTCCACAACCCAAAAGTATTATTATTAGTAGTATTATTATTGTTATTACAACCGCTGAGAGGTGAATTGAATAAGGTTGTCGGGGGAACCTGCCACCAGAAGGGATTTATGAGGCAACAATGAACAATTTGTCCCGTTGTCGATTCGTTAAAAAAGACAAGGGGGTCAAAAATCATAGACCAACCTTGATTAGAACGAGCAGGAAACACTTAAACAACCGCTGACGCATTTTCTTAAAGAAAGGCGGATCATACCTTTTCAAAACTTTACTAGAAAATGAGACATGTTCTCGTTGGACATTGATGCATCTACCTCAGGATAAACAGCAACAAGAAAAACACCAAAGTTCAGATGTTCTAGAAATGTACAAAATAGGCAGAAGGACGTTGATGTGGGACGAAGGGTCTAGTGTAAGAATGTGAAGGCCAAATTTTGAATTTACAAACCAAAGTGGTCTATGGACGAAAAGGAAGAAGATGAGGGATGAAGCTGCACAGGATTCGTAGTCTCAAGTCTCACTGATGCATTTGAGGAGCCAAGGCATACAGTATTTTTGGAACTTGAATCAGCATGGTCATCATCATCATCATGGTCATCATCATCATCATCATCATCATCATCATGCTCTTTGCAGAGGTTCTACTGTCATGAGCATGATCTGCACCTGACTGAACAGTTTTGAATACTGACTGCACACACACTGAATTTTAAACGCATGTGTGGTATTTTTCTTCCTGCCATTTTCAAATCAAATCAGAAACACGCGTTCGATTACATAGACGCATAAAGACCAATACCAAAAATCTTTCAAATAGTAAAAAAAAATAAAAAAATAATTAAATAGTGAAAGAACTTACTTAATATATAATTTAAATTTCAAATTATTGTGATTTAATTAAGTATTTCAATATGAAGAATTATTAATCAATGGAGAAGGGGGGGTATTAGATACAAAAAGACTGCATTCATTCACTCATTAAAGTAATTACACATAAACAAAAGAAATAAAAATAAGGATAATAGGATAATTCAGATCCTGAAATCTCGCTGTATTACTCCCTCAAGTAAAATATATATTCTTGCAATCGCATTTTTATGCACCTGCTGCTATGACAACTCAAGTTCCCTCTCGGGGGTTAATAAAGTAAGCTATCAATCAATCTGTACTTTCCTGCTATTGATTCTCCATATTTTCTAAAGTCAATGCGATGCACAAACTGTCAGGGAAATGTTGCATTCTTCTGGTTTTCCGAGGCGGTAATTTGGCTAATGAATGTTTTGATGGGCACATAAATGCCACCTTGGTTTCTGTGAATCACAAATCAAGCCTGGAGGTAGCTGCACCGTTATTATCCGGCCTCTACTTTTAGTGCTCTGTTGAATCTGCAGCTCCTGTTGGGTCTGGATCAATGAACGGTCAATCCGCTCCCTGAGAGGATGTATCGATCGGGGTCCTCTAGCTGACCAACCTCTAATCTCTTGAAACGGTGTGGTGCTCCTCCTGCTCTTTGGAGACGCCGTATCCCGCCAGAGCCGAAGCCGAGTACGGCAGCAGCAGCGGGGGGAAAAAAAACAAAAAAAGCCAACCACAGTATGTCAGAGAAATCTATTAACTCCTGCTTTGATAGTTTGTAATGTGAATCGTGTTCCATCTCAAATCATTAGAATGCCTCAGTGGGGGTTCAGCAGGCTGGGTTTTCATTTGACATGTTGTGCGCCCAATTTCTTTAAAATAATAATAAAAAGAATAAAAAATTTAAAAAAAGTTTCAAGAAAGTCATTTTTTCTGGAAAACAAAAAATGACTATTTTTTATTGCATTAGAAAAAAATTCATTTTTAAGAAAACTTATCTAACTTTGTGTTCATGTGATATTTCAGCTAATATTGAATTAGATTTAAACAATAACAAAGTCCAATTAAGGTTAACGTTGTTTCCGATACGGGAGTACAAAAAAAACGTGCACAACTCAGATAAAAAAATAAATAAATCTTATGAAGTGACAATTTTCTATTCTTAAAACTATTTTCATTCATTGTCAACGAAAGCTGCTTCTTCAGATTATCGCTATTATTATATGTGCTTCATTTCATCCAGCTACACTCACTTTAAGAATTGAAATGTCTCTTTGAATTGCCATAAAATAAAATAAAAATGAAAATCCCCTTCCAATTTTATTGAATCAAGTGGTTTAACCAACATCAGTCCCGATCATAACTATCAAATATTAATGTATATTCAGAATTTTAAACCCTTGAAATAAGAATTTGTTTACATAATGCCAAATGGTGATATATATTTTCCTTTAAAGTTAAATTTATCGCCACTAAATGTGAAGTGGATTATTATTTTTGTGTTGAAATATAACAGGATCTGATTGAGATTGAAAAAACACAATTACCCACAAATTACACGACCTTTGCAAAATCGATGCCAGTTATCTTATCAAGCCTAAATAAGTCGAAAATGTCCGTATCGAGATACAAATATTAAGAGATTCCACAGTGGGGTCCGCCAAACTTAAAAGTAGCCAAATATTCTTAAATAGAATGAAATGGTCTTGTATTCAGCGGAAAAAATAAATAATGATAATAATAATTTTAAGATTATTCTGCTAATATTTCCAATGGCTAAACCCATTGGAAATATTTTGTTTGTGAACCCAACACAGTTTGGTTATTCTTAAAAATATTTATCTTATTTATTTATTTATTTATTTATAGTAAGGCTCTTTTTAGAACCTCCATAAATGTCATGCAAACGTCAATGTAAAAGTTTTGTCTTGTTTTGGGACAAACTGAGCTAAATTATTTATCGTCCCAATAATAAAAAGCATAAAAATGTCACTATTTGAATGGATTCCTTGGAAAATTCAGCATCTTCGTAAATCTACGATTGAAGAACAACGGCTGTGCTCTCATTATTCACTACGCCGTCGATACAAATTCGATATAATGTATGATTAAAGGAAAACCATAATGTGATGTAATGGCAGTACTTCATCATCACAACCTCATGCACCGCGAGAACAAACATGGCTGACAGTATAATTAATCAAACGCCTCAGTTTCGGAGTGAGTTCAGAAAAGGGGAACAACTTCAGTGTAATGAAAGTGTTATTTCTTCTTTTATAGAAAAAGATCAGATCTATAATAAATGGTAGTATTGTCGAAGAAGTTGTAGAGAGTAGAGGAGTAGGATGATTCTCAACGGGACGTTACTTTTCTTAGTTCGACCTTTTTTTTCCCCAGCATTTATCATATTGTTCAGAACACTATTAGAGATCAGAGGGTTTGTTTTTTTTAAGAATAAAATCAACTTCACCGTCTGATAGCGATAGGCTTGAAAGTCCAAAGTAGCTAAAGTTCCCCTAATCTCTCCAAACAGGGGATTTTTGGGATGGCACAGCGTTATAGGATCATTTTTGGACATAATTCCGGTAAAACACCCACATTAAAACTTTCTACTTCCTCTGGAGTTCCTCTTTAATAAATCGTTGATCTGAATACTTGATTTCTACAACTGTCACATTGAATAAACCGACAAATGATGACAAATACGCAAATATCAGAGGGACAATCGCTTTCTGAGGCATAGCGAGGCAGTCGTCCACGACAGCAAGGGTATATCCCCGAAAAGCCCCAAGCCCCAAAGTTTTCATAGAAAAAAAAAAGAACCCTACTGAAAAAAATATGAACTATTACGTTAAAATATGATAAATTCAAGATAGAACGGTTGAGAAATTACGAGCCCCAAACTTTTGGGCATAAAGCTCCCTCTAGTATCGGGAATATACATCTAACTTTTCCCCAAAATAAATCCAGTTCTTCCTCGCACTTAAGTTTATGCAGATATAAAATGTGAAAACGATCCATTTTGGAGTTATCGCGGTAACACGAAGGATTAGTGGCGGAGGACGTAGCAGACACGATGACGACTCCCTAATATCCCCAACTTCTCAGGGACGTAATCATTACTGAAAAATAAGAAGTAGGTAGAGTCATGCAACTTTTTTTTATCCATCCTAATTATTTTTTCCCCCCAATTTATTCTGGTTGCAATAGGAGCATAAGGAGTGGGTCCAATACTTTTTCACAGCACTGTAAAACGTCTGGATGCAGAAGCTTGTTGCTAAACGTAACCTGCTGCAACAGCAAATCCGATTAAAATAAATTAAAACTTGTTTATGCTGCAGAGACATTTGTCATAGTTTGAGCAAAGGCAGGGCAAATTTATTTGGATAGCAGCGTTCAGACACAAAGTGCTTTACGGAGGCAGGGATTGAATTAAAAAATGAGACGTCAAGGAACATTAAAAAGAATTAATATACATTATTAAGAGCATGAGGGACCGTTAAAAACAAGACAATAGAATACATTAAGATTGCCCATAAAAGACATCAGGTGCAAAAATGCAACGACATGCGACAATAAATAGAGATTAATATAAGTGAGAAAAAATAAAAGCGGATTAGTGGCATTTTGGATTCATGAGAAAGCTGCAGCAAACAATAACATTTTTATCTAAATGGTCTTTGGGTGGCCCGGTTCACTGTGGCAGAACGTATAAAGTAAAAAAGCTCCTTCAGATGGGTTTTAGTTGTGATTTTGGTTTCACCGCGTGAACCCGTCCCAAAGGACGTGAGGACTCTTCATAACAATTAAAGGTACAGTGTTTAAAATTTAGTAGAATGGTTAAAACATCCGCTCACTCCCCTCTGTCCTAGAATCTACGGTGGCCTCCAAGTGTCATAAACTAACTGAAAGATAGTTGTGAATAGTGTTATTAAAAGAGATACACCGAAATATCGCAGACTGCTCCGTTAAGTGAATCAGATGCGTATTTTGGGGCCCGGACCATGTTGTGCTGGGTGGGACTGTAAAATCTATGATTTGACACACGGGAAGCCGGCTTAGAGATCTGAAGATCGATCTAATGTGGGTTAGGTGAGGAGCTGCAGCTGGGTCTCGGTGAGGAGCTGCAGCTGTCCGACTCAGTTTTTTTTAGAAAGACGTGTGGAGAAACTATTACAATCGTCCATTGGGTGGAAAATAAATGATTGCACGAATTTTTCTCAATCCTGCTTAGAGCAAAAAAAAAAAAAAAAAAAAACCTGAAGACTGAGGAGCTGCCTCCATGTGGCTGTTGAAAGTTGGTCTGAAACCATAATTAATGAATTCATAAAAGATTCATGACTTGATTGGTAGATTAGACTCGTGGACTCGTGGAGTCCAAGTGAGCACTGAGCATGACATTTCCTAAGAATATTTATTTATTCAACGGTTTGGGTCTGTAATGATGGTGAAGCATATGCTACCTATGAATATGTCCATTTTTTCTCTTATATGATGGTGTCTTGGTGCCAACCTCAAATGTGCTCATATGTTGCATTCCAGCGATGGAGCGGCATCATGCTAAGGATGGCGTAAACCGCACTGCTTCATTTTGGTCGGGGAAAAAAAAAAAAAAATCCAAATTTGCGAGCGCCGAGCGTTGCATCTTAGGCCACAATTATGTCGGCTGAGATAAGTTTACCAACGTGTAAACGAAGCCAAGATGTCTTGGAAGTGATTAATGTTTGATGAAGGCTAAGTGCAGAGGGGGAGGAGAAGGAGGAAGGGCATAAGGTCTAGCTGGCTGCTTGGGGAAGTGTGAGCGATTGTTTGTGACTACAGGAAAAGGTCAGCTTTGTTTGGCATCAGTGTAGGTCAGCAGAAAGAGCTTTCCTCGCTGTCTTTATGCATGCATCTTTTAATTGCTAATATAAAATCTTCGGGGTTTACTTTGGCTAATTTGGACTCAAGTCTGAAACGCGGTCTTAATAGGGGGCCAAATGTTGAGCAGCCCCAGACGGCGGTGGCTGTGCTGTCTGACAATCCTTTCGCTCTTCAAAAGCATCAATAAGCCTTGAGGCCCCATGACCGTCACTGATTCCTCAGTTCTCCTCTCATGGACCACTACTAACCACTTCAGAACCAGGACGCCCGACCCGACCAAGACGTGCGGTTTTATCCAGTGATATTTATTCTATTCTACATTTAGTTTTTTAAATCCTGTTAGCACCATAACTTTGGTACCACTGAAACTAATACATTAGTCCAATGTGTTGCTTTCACCTTACCCGTAAACAACCCGACCACAACTTTCCAATTAGCTTCAATCTCAAACTAGAACATTTGAATCCAAGGTCACAGACGCACTGCAATAGGAAAAGCTCAATTTGTTCCGATGTGGACGGAGCATAACCTCCATCATAGGTGGGCCTGGTCCGAAATGACATTGCACATCTTTACAAACAGATATCAAAATAGTCCATCAGCTGTCAACAGTATGAAGCCAATAAGTTACAGACTCATTTCAACCTTGAGAGACGAGATGCCGACCTAATCCCATCAAAGCAGCCTCCAGCATACGTTAAAGCACCTACATGTGCAAGCAGTGAGATTCTTCATTATTCGGCCATTCTTCTACGATACATTTCCACATAGTCTCTGATGAACACAAGTCATTCAGGCAGGACAGGCAGTTTATTTGAGGTCAGGAGTTCTTGCAGCTCTTGCAAGAGGTCAGATCACAGCGACGCGGTCTGATCTTTCTTTAAATGCACTGACTGGAGGGCAGATCGGTCCGGAATTTGTAAAATAAAGCCAACTTTCAAAGCACAGGAGGATTCGGAGACTGGGTGAGGTATAAGCTTTACCTTCAAGCATGCCTAGCAAAACTGCAGGAGCGGCGTGTTATCTTAACTATGAATACTGAAAAGGTCAATACCAGTGGGTAAGCACTCTTGGACGAGTGCACATGCCTGCTTTTCTGTTTCTCAGCCATATTGCATTTCTTAAAAAAAGAATAATATCCGCATTTATGCAACAGCCTCATGCATATCAATCACGCATGACGTCAACGCTCCGACAGAAGCGAATGTGACGCTACCTCACTGCAATATAAAATACATCGGTAGGTTAACCCTTTTGCATGCGGGTGTCTAAAAGTCAGGGTTCAATGTTTATCCTCGACGCCGACTAAAAAAAAAAAAAGGAAAAAAGAAACGGCGGTATCCGAGGCTTTTGTCGTCACTATGGCTACCTCTCTGTGGCTGATAGCTGCAGGTTATGCATATGCATGCACACACAGGAAGGCAGTGGAAACAGCACGAAGAGCCCAGGCTGACTGATGCACTATTTATTCCATGCAGAAACACGGTGATGCTGCATTGATGCCGTCGCGAGTCGGGGAAAACTACCAGACCGCCTCTCAACAGGCCTGACTGATTATTATCACAGAAACAGCCCGGGTGCATCGTAATCCCCTTGTTTCTGAGGGGGGGCTCGATTGTGCCTACGTACATGCGGTAACCATAATAAAACAAAACTTCCCACAGTCCCACAGAGGGACTGTGCTGGACTGAAGGCATGAATGATCTCCCAGTGTTCCGTCCTCCGATAATACAGATGGCCATCATTAAAATATATCAAATGGCAAGGAGCTACAGTTAATGAATAAAGATATATTGACTACAGGCGCGATAAGCTAATAGTTTTGTTATATAACTGAATTATGCATGTGTTACCACGGCTCAAAATCAACACTTTATCACTACTTCTCTTGAAAAGAAGATAAGATTTACATATATCAGTAAAATGGTATCGAGAGTATTTAGAGTACTGATTCATTAATACTGCTCGTACTGTGCAGAGTCATGGTTTGGTGGGGGGGGCTGAGCTTATTCCAGGTGAAAATGGCAGGACACCTGATGGGAACCTGTGCAAGCGGAGCAATCCAATCTCAGTAAACAAATCCAGTAGCTCTACATTTCTTTTAAAGTAGAGATTACTCTGCTTTACTTTTAGATTAACTCAACACCAGACAATGTAACAACAAAAAAAACTAAGGCTAAGCTGTCGTCCCCACAGGCAAGACTATATCGCAAAAAAAGTTATGTAAAAAAAACAACAACAGTATTTAAAAAATCTTTTTTTAAATGCTCCCCTTAGTGAATGAAATAGGTACTACAGTTTTAAAGTAAAATAAAAGATAGTTGGTGGAAATGTTTTGGAGATAAATCTCCCCCTAGTGTCCGAAATATACAACAGACCATTCTTAAAAATCAATCCAGTTCTTCTTCTGAGTGACAACAAATCACGCACTGACAATCAAAAAAATAAAAAACAAAAAAAACTTCAAAGCTTTAAAACCATGATGACTGGTGTATTTTAAGTGCCCTTATTTGAAAGGATTACAGTGGAAGTAAGGCTGGTCAGCATTGTGTATGTATACTGACCATTCTACCAATGAAATGACATTTTTTAATGAAAATAAAACGTTGTAGGCCTCGTTCAGTCCATTTTATGTTCTATGTGGCTTCGTTCAAGGACTTCGTTAAAGGTTTTGAGCTTTGGAGACGTCGTAGCTCGTCCAGCTGACGGATCGGTGCACCTCTTATTCAAGCTCGTAGAGAAATTTGACTTAACTTAATTCAGATTTCATTCAGTGACACCTAAACTTAACGAGTTGTGCAGAATCTGAATCTGTGCAGCATTTTAGGACAGTGTCAAAAACAATTTGGAAGGAAACAGAAGAGACTGAATGTGGATGTCAGAGGTTTACCTAACTATATAACTCCCAACAATACCAAGAAAAGATGCAGCCACCCCCCTTACTAGTTTCACCCAGAAGATCGCTTATGATACAGTAAGTATTAAGAAGTAAAGTTGAATCCTCTGGATGAAATAATGACCTTATTAAAATTTAACCCTTCATCATTCACGCCTACATAAGTAGCAGGGACAGAATGTGAGAAAATCTTTTTTTGTCCAAGCTAAACTTTCATTAAACAAAGTCTAATTGTCCCAAGCGCTCATTTATTTCAGTGAGAAATACATTGTCAGTCTCTAAGCCGTGCTAAATTACTTGCTGGCACCAACTCAAACTCTTATAGGAATTGGCTGTGTCAGCTTTTGCGAAACATTGGTCCTTCGCCCCCGTAGCGTCAATCTGTATGGCATTAAAGCAGTTCTGCATTTGTCCAATGCAAAGAATGAGCTTTTCAAACTAATGAAAAGCAATGCAACAAAGTTTGTCGCTCTGCAGCTGACCACAGAAAATCTGTAGCTTTATAGATTCATAAAGTCTGTTCAGCATAAAGGGCCTTAATTACAGAAACTATTGCCAAGGGCATATTGAATTGTTCCGCAATTTGAATGAATGACACCAGCACAACAATACTTGATGCAAATCCATGCCTGTTTTATGAGAAATAATTACAAATCAGCAAATATCAAGGAGCTGTGCTGCTCGTACTTGTAGCAGAAACGACGTCAGGACCGACTGAAGAGGGGTTTTTTTTTGGGCTCAGAGGGGAAGATGTTAAAAGCCGTCGTTTTGGAAAGAGCTATAAGTCAAATCAAACAGGATGTGGAAAGAAAAAAAATGTTTTTAAAGCCATAAATGGCAACAATCAGTCTTTTTGACAGATACGTGCCAAAAGAGTATACAGTCAAGGGCTCTGTGTCCTCTGGAAAGATTCCAGTCAAGTGCTTTAAGTCCAAACTCAACATCTTAGAGAAATATAATCTTGCTTTTCTGAAAAAAGCCTTTTTATTTATTTAAAATAAAGTAAGAAGAAGCTGCTGAATGTCGATAAATACCAGGCATGGGTAATCACTCGGAACTATTATTCTATTAAGGATTAAACAGAAATGATTCAATATTACTACCAGTCAGTGGGGAAAAGGCTTGTATCACAAATCAATAGTCATTCATACCAAGTGATTTTCTTTTATTTAATTACTATTCCGATATCAGTGCTCATCTGTAATTAAAAACCTGTGGGAGAAAAAAAAATAGTTCAGATGGTTGCAATTCATTTAAGAAAGACATTATCTGAGAAAAAGATTTATTATCACAGATCTGATGGACAATCTGTGTCCATCGACACTTCAGGGAAAACCAGGTTGTCCCCAACAACAAGGTCATGTCCCCGAAAAAAGCCTCCAGTCCCCTGTGTTGTACAAGCGAATCCCTTGATTGAACGCCCCATATTAAGTGTGACGTTACATCCAAGAAAGTAAAATATGAACTTTTAGAGTAAAGTAGAAGACTGATCTCCTTGAGTTACTTCATATACACCAAATTTGGGCTAAATTGGACAAACAGTTGAGAAATTATGAATGGAAAACCTCGGAAGGTAAAGTTGGGAAATATACAACTGACCCTTCCCATCATCCATCCAGTTCTTCCTGGACATTTCAGGCTTGAAGAAATGTGTTAACAGTCTGTAATATTTCCACATTTACCCTGGATGTCTTCATTTCATGTATCAAAATTGATTCTTTAATGTAATACAAAGTTGATTTAAAACCTTAAGGTCAGAAACAGTAACAGTATGTTTTAAATGATGTACAATTGAGTCCTACAAAACATTTCTAGCCAATTCCTAACTCCTAGTTAGGAATTCTGAGTTCCTAATTTTCTGACCGTCTATGTCACCCAATGGAATTGTTTCGCAAATATACCGTGTCACAATACATTTCAGCTTACTCCATAATAAGTTGCATCTGTTGCATTACAAAACTTCACTGCAATTCCCAACCTTAGTATAAGAACATTTCAACCGCACAACACTTCTAAGCCTAACATTTTCCACAGTTTTTCTCCTTGTCGAGACCATTAAAGGGTTAAGTCTACTCAATTTTAGACATTTTTATGCAGAGGTGCATCTTAAGACAACTTGTAGCCTTCAATGATTGAATGACTAAGGAGAAAATATGTTGGAGTGTGCATAAACTGATTCGGGGTCCAGGTTAGTATCATGGCGGAAAGTCGGATATCAAATCTTAAACATCCAGCCGTGATGGACCTGCAGTCGCACTCTAATACTTTTGCCATTTTCCCTCTGAAATGACCCAGAGTTTCAATTTTTCAAAACATTAGCGTGACAAAATAGGAGGCCGGCTGACACGACCGTCAAAATCAGCCTTTTTGCTGTTTCTGCACCGAGATGACCGTCCCCTGTCATTTTTCAGCACATTAACGTGACAAAATAGAATAGGAGATTGAAGAGGCGCCATCTGTGAATGACACCAGACGGGCTGAATTGATTTTTTACTGTCTGATGTCCCCCTTTCACACTAAGCTCCCCCTTTCTCCCATGAAATATTATTGACCATGCAAAAGTATCGCCTCAAATTAAGAGAGAAAAATAAAAACATAAATTGCTTTCCAATTTAAGCATTCGGACCTGATAAACAAGTCTCGCTCCGGAGCAAACATTCCATTAACCTTGAGTGGATTGTGATTATGCTGTATCACTGCTCAGCTCATCTCTGGCGCGCCGGACATCAGCGACCATATTTACAGGTGCATGAATGTGCCGTAGTAGATTTTAATATGCTGGTTTATATAATACCAATACAGATAGATATGGAGCAGGGACCCCAGATGTCTATTGTGGAGGGTTCAATAGTTTATTGCTGACGCATTGGAATAATAAAAACACAATTTAATCAAGAAAATGTGTCCAGGGATGCTCACACTACTAGAAAACCTCAAACTGTAGGGATGTGGATGTAGACCATAACCTCCATCGTAGGTCAATGTGAGCCAAATGACATGAAGATTCCAAAAATTTAAAAAATAAGCATAAAAACAATCACGTTCAAGGGGTAATTATGGGATGTGGATAACGAAAGCGTACAAGTGAAATTTCTTTGAATTCTGTGCAATGGTTTGTGTCTGCACCTTTGAATGTGAGGCAAATGGCAATGGAACTTCAAAGGAGCCTAAAACTGTAAAAAAAAAAAAAAACTTTTAGGGTCCTTACAAACCATCCGGGAAATATAAGTGAATTTTGTCCAGTGGTTTTTGAGGATTTGAAGATAGACTTCAGACTTTCACATGAGTACATGCAGACAAGACTAACCCCCATTTGCCGCATTTATTGGGCTCCTAACCACATATAATACATAATATTCTGATGCCGGATTGAACAAAGGGTATTCTACCAAACCTTTGATATTTCTGGCAATATGTCGTTTTGTAGAGGTTTTATTCATTGAGCATTTGAAAGCCGTTAAAACAATAATGAAAATGCATTTAACGCAACTGAGCCCCTTAAGCTACCTCGTCCATCCAATCACGGTAAGAAGCTCACACTATTTTACGTGGAAAGAAACACAGACAAACTTAAAAGCACTGAGCCATCTGTTTCATGCTGGATGTAGCTGTGACTGGATGCTGCTGAGTGGATTTTAAATGCAGTGAGTCCCCCACATCTGGGAACTATGTAAACGTGTTAAAGCCTGGGGACGAAGCGGTCCTGTGTTCCAAACGTAACTTGTTGGTCGTTTGTGGGGAGTAATGATTCTGTTATTTAAGGAGAGATTTTTGCAAATACTGCTGGAGAAAAAGGAAACCCCGACACAAAATGTTTTGTGCATTTAAATACAACAGAATTTCTGCAACAGGCAGTATAAAAAAAACTAAAAAAAAACTTGGATTGGATTGGATTGATGCAGTCGATTTATCATCATCCTTTTCTAGTTAATTGTTATGTTCTTAAATAAAGGCCGGCGAGAGAACAAGAGACGATGTCTAAATGATGCTGGCAAACTTGTCCACCATTATCTTGTGGACCATTCAAATTGACAACTAAGGCCAAATGAGTCCAGTCGCTGTGAGACGTCTTTGGCCTCACAAAGCCTTTAAGTGTAAAGTTGGCACAAGAACCCATCTTTACTTCTCTTCAACTGATGAATGAAAAATGTCGAAAAGGAACTCCTGTGTGAGGTTTAATGAAGTGATGTGACTCTACCGAGCAATAATCAGGAGTACACCTTCGGGAGAGCAAAGATATGCAAATGTCTGGGGTCCGCCAAAGTAATATGGGAAAAGGCTTGATTGGTAAATGACAACTATAAAGCCCCTTAAACCTCCTGTGATGGTCCACCACCAGCACCCCACAAGCCCCTAGTGGAGAATGTTGTTTGTTATGTTTTTACTAAACGGACCAAATGTACATAAACATATGTGAACAAAACATCTAGATATGGACCTACGAAAACTTCCATCTGGACTCATCTGAATTCATATTTGTCCATGTTTTCTAAAACCTTACGGCTATGTATGAAACGGATTAAATGGTGAGGTACCATTTGGAAAATCGCTGGGGGGCACCGATCCGCGCCGAAATCAGAGGCGCGCTGATCCCCACCGTGACGCCTAGTTTGACGAGATCGGCATTCGGCCCAGCAACCTCACTCAGCCGGTTAGGTGCTACTTATATGCAGACGCCTTATACACAAACCCAGCATGAGCTACCACGGCTCCCAACATTTCGCAAGTAAACCAGAAAACTACCCAAAACAAAGCTTGCAATTTGTAACACCAGTAAAGACAAAATAAGCTGTGGAGGAACGACCCCGAAAAAAGTTTGGCAAAACAAACTTAAGTAAAAATTTCGGAGGGAACATTAAGTTCAACAGCTCAGAATACATACACAATGCCGACCAGCCTTACTTTCACTATGATCCTTCAAAATAAGAGCATTGAAAATACATTAGTCATTATGATTTTAAAACTTTAAAGAAAACAAATCGGAATAGGTCAAAATCGGTATCGGCCAGTCAGACTTAAAAAACGGTGATCTGCCCAGAAAATTGCATTCGGTTCACCTCAAGAAATAATCAGAAGTTACGCAAGACATGACAAATCCTTATACAAGCCCTGCAAAGACACAAAGAAGAAATTTCTCCGTTGACATGTAGTGATGTGTTGATGGCCTCACAGCCCGCCGCTTTGACAAGACCCATTATCACATTCCTCTCTACCGTTACCGTGTTGTTGTTGAGACTTTTGAATCTTCCTCGCCATCTTCTAGATTTATCAATTCCATAAAGGACGCATGCTAGTGTTTGGGCCTTGACAGGGACACAATTTAACCCAATGAGCCATTCAGCCATTCAATGAGGCATGCAAGGAGGGTGAGGAGCCAGAGTGAAGAAAGCTATCTATCAAATTGGACCGACCACCTCTAAATGGACAGGCGTAAGAGGACATGCAGTTGGTCGGTAAGACAGAGGAAGACGCAGAGGACAGGGGAAATTGGAAACATTAGATCCCTAAAAGGAACAGCTGAAAGTAGAAGGAAAAATTACTAAACAGGCAGCATGGTGGTTGCAGGGTGTCGCATAGTTGCTTCCAAATCGGCCCTAAGTGTGAATGTAAGAGTCTCTATGTGTTGGTCATGTTAGGAAGTGGTGAGTAGTTCAGGGGGTGACCGGTCTCATGCCCAGTGTCGGCAGGAGTAGGGTCCAGCCCTCTCCCACGAAACTGAACAGGATAAGCGTTATGTAACCGATAATGGATGAGATGGATCTCTTAACAACAAAGGGGGGTTTCCACCTTTAAGTCACATTGAATGCAGCCTAAACGTCTTTCACCAGTTTCGCTACCACTCATACTTTGAATCATTTTATACTTATAACTCACGATAGATGGGTGGTCAGCTGAACATACGTGACCCAGTGATTCACAATCCATCAACCATCTCAAAGGAGCTTGAATACCTGACCCGAGGAGGCATGTAAGGGTTGCCCAGTAGTGTAAGAAGAAAATATACAACGTATGCATAACAAAACATTTCTGCCTACATCAACGCTTAAAGCAATGTAAATAAACACAGAAAAAGCATGCATACAACTTATAAAAGTCCCACATATAAACATTACAGCTGTGTTTTGGCTCAAACCTGGTACAACCCTGGTCCCCCCATCCACGCCAACCATTGGTTCCTCCCACTCTTTGACCAGGGGACCAGGGAACTCTACACCGCAGGTGACAGAGAAAGATCCAAACACATAGAATATCCCAAGTAGCTTAAATAAATGCAAACAATGTTTAACTGTTTCTGATTGTTGTTTCCTTTTTACCTTGTAGGGTTAAGCTGTGACAGGCATAGCTCCAGCAAAAAGGATGCCCGATGGCAAGTTAGCTAATGTTAGCATAGCTTGCTAATGCCAACGGTAAAACCTCTAACCTGGGGAGTTCTGCAGATTTTATTAACACAACACAACAGAGGTTCAAACAATTCAAAGCGCTGGCATGGTTGAATTAATAATAGAATAAAAATGTTCTTTGATGTGTGTTTCCTGTCATTTAGCTGGTGTGGGTTAACCCCATGACAGGGCCTCTTAGATGAGGGATTAAGTGTCTTCAAAGGACGTCCAACTGCTTCGGAGTCCACCTTCATCATACCATTACTATGACCTGGATGAATTAGAATCCACACAAACATGCAGCGGTGGGCTTCTGTCTGGGGTCGGATCAGCAATGGCTACAATAGAGCTTTTTACTCTACAATTATTGACACACCATCACTCTGGTGTAGGCGGTGCCATTATGTCCAGAGAAAAGGACTATTCTCCGCTAGCGTTGCTCAACAGGTCAGAGTTGACGCTGACAGCAACATGCTAAGGGTCCACACGCTGACAGGGCTCATTCTGTTCAATCATCTTTACAAAAAAAACGAAGCCATATAACGACTGTAGAATTTTTTTCCCATCTTGCACTGCTGCTTCTGCCTCCCGTATGTGAATTGTGTTTGAAGGAGACGGTGGTTGTGATGAGCCTGCAGAGAATTATCACCATCTCTCCTCGGTCTCAAAGGAGCCGTAAGAGACGGATCCAGTTCATTGTTTAGCCTCCCAAACTGCAACCTTACTCTTTTGATTCTCTCTCACTCATCTCCTGTCCTTTTAAAGTACTGTTCAATGTCTGTTACTCTGCAGCTTGACTTTGGGTTTGACACTCATAACCCGTCACATTAAAACCAGACTTGGTATTTTCAGCAATCATTAGCTCTTCGGCTTTCGCTCTCCAACCGATGATCGGTACCAATGAACTTGTTCAACTCCGTTTATCGTCACTCAGCCACGTACACAGTATAGATGTGAAAAAAACGTTTGTCTCCCGCGGAGAACAGAACAACACAGGGGAATATTGGAGACAAAATATCGGCTATAACATGATGCAACAGAAACATCAAGACATTTCACCAAATGAAAACAAACTTGTGCACAATGAATGACCCCAGTCGTCTATTGGAAGATTTCTTCTGAGATCAGATTTTTTTTTTTTTGAGCAAGTGTTCACATTATTTTTAAAAATGTGGCATCAATCAGACTCCAGTACGAACGGTGTCGATACGAAAACAGAATAGAAGGCGCTAAAGTTAATCAGAAGACCTTCGATTACAGTGAAAGTGTTTATATTGATGTTCTCGAGAAAAATCGTATCCCGCCGGCGCATCGTTGTTACCAATGTTGATGGAAGATGACGTCGCATGAATTCCAATCTGACGGTTCAGAATGGGGTCGCATTGCAAAATATCCAACCTGCGTGTGATTTAGGACTGCATATGGAATTGGCCCAAATCAAAAAAACTGGAAAAGATCAGAATCCATTTGAGTTTGTGCTGTTCACACTGCTGGCTATTTGGTCCCACCAGTATAGCATCGGTCCAATAATACTACAATAACATAAATACAACTAATGAAGAAGGAAAGCCATTATTCTGGTACATTAATATTGAAACTCATCAAAATACCTCAAATGACGGCAAATTTTTCCTTGACGGACAATATTGTTATCCTTTAGCACCATGGAAACGGTACAAGGGTAATTTAAGCGGAACCAGAAAACATTTTTTGATACCAATAAAAATTTCCTTTTAGCGGTGGAAACGACTTGGAAGAAAGAGATCTGACTTTTCTGTTACGTGTAACTCTCACAGAGATGACTGGAGAGGATTCACAAGATAATTGTGATATTCAAATAATTACAGACGATTTTGTGATAATTGTGATGGGCCTAAGTGTATGTCAATTAAACTGGAGAAGCTGGTTAAAGTGGCTGACCAGCATTTGAGCTTCATCTTCTTCATGGAATGAAACGGCAAACTCGGTTTCCATCGCTTTTTTTTACTAGTCGTGTTAACGTTTGAAGAGATTAACAAATATTTTCTCAGTAATAAGCCATAGCTACTCCAATTAAGTGTTCATCAGTTGGTCTACCAGTGTTTATCAGTTGAAGCGTTTGCTATTTTTTGCAACTTTCACGAGCAAATAATACATTCAATCCAACTTCCTGCAGGAATTGTGGAAAGTGCGACAGCGTGCATGAGATGAATATCTCTTTTTCAAACAATTTTCTAACCTTTCTGTGAAAGAAGCTGGAACCCAAAGATGCATTAGAAGAGATGCAGGAGGGTAAGCACTAGTAACTGTGACATTATTGGCCTTTACCAGTTTAATTTAGCTTTAAATTAAGTCTTACGGTAAATAACTTCATAAAGATGAAGCCGAGGAAACACAATTTCATCACTGATCAATTATTAATGGAAGGCAACCACGCTTCCTAAGAGTAAACATCTACAAAAGGTCAGAAGCCCTTGAAATTTGCAGATTCGGAATGCATTTTAAAGTTTGGGGATGCTGCTCTATGGCAGGTTTGCGTCAACCTCACAGGCAAGTCAGACAATCCGAACGGAATGCGAGATTCTGTTGAGCTAACAGCGATGTTAGAGGGGAATTAGATGATCCCTGCATGTCAGGTCAACTCTGCAATACCAGACACCCAATCAATACACAGACAGTGTGCTAGACTCGCAGCTTCTCATCCTCAAAAAAAAAATATTCTTATGCGGATTAACTGCTCCTTCACCCATTTTTATTTTCAGTCGAGAAGGTATTAATCTGACAGCCAAGTGAAGCCCAACAAATACTACACACTTCAAAGCAGCAGCAATTGCTTTGGAGAAGAAAAAAAATATGGTTGGGATGAAGCTTTTTTTTTCTTCTCTCTCTCGCATACCCTTCCCTTGGCTGTCTGAAACAACTTTCAGTAAACCCCAAATTAAAGGACCGCCTCGCTGACGTTCCAACGTCTCATTTCCGATTCAAAAACGTAGACGCTGTCCATCAATCTGTCCTGTTCACTTCAGCGGCGACTGGAGACGCCGTCTCAGTCGGCTTCCTTTATTTAAAGTTCAGTTAGAGACGTCCAGCGTTTCACCGAAAGTCCTTCATCTTCTACAACAAAGCAAATAGACTTTTGTCTGCGGTGCATTTAGTGGACGGTTAGTGGGTAATTAGAAGAAAAGCACAAACATTACTCATTAAATGCTGGGGTAAGGAAAACTCACAGTGGCCACTGAGAGTCACGCTGCCCAAGATGTTGTAATGGATGGAACAAGGGATTAAGTTTATTCAAACAGCAATGAGCCATGAGCTTGTAAAACAGGGCTGGGTTCCAAATGTTGCCCATCCATCCCGGTTAGCTGCATGAACTTTACTTTTCGTTCCTTTGCTAGACAAATTGATATTAGTGACTCATGTGAGGGCTGGAGGATTCTGACTTTGGAAGTCCAGCATTATGACTAATAAACCATTTTTATTTGTTCCATACTTAAATGAAAAGGTCAGGACTGTAAATATGCTGCAGTATTAAAACTGAGATCTTTTCTGCCGAGTTTTTTCCCGTGCAGGAAGCATATTTCTCAGTGTTGTTTTCCTTTGTGAAGAACCTTGTAACAAGGTTTTGAAAAGTGCTATATAAGATTATTATTATTATTATTATTATTATACTCAGGAATTATTATTTTGGCACTGCAATTCGCAGAGAATATTTTCACTATGCCACAGCTCCACGGTTGCTATGGGAGTCATATCGTTCCTGAAGAAATGTGCAATTACATTTGGTATTTCTTTCTCCTATCGCCTTGAACCCTTTCCGTATTGCGCCGCATTTGTAGATGCTCCTGTTTCCAATGCAGAAGCGCTTGAGCCAAACACTCCTCCTACTCGGCAGTCTGATTATTTTGCGGGTCACTGAACATATTGTTGGAGCTGCCTTTGGGATTAGTGACCGTTTCTCCTGTAATGTTTACACTTGATTTCTTCTCGTCCGACATGATCTTAAATGAAGGCAAACGGCATTTAAATAATACAAATGTTTTTCTTTTATAG
This sequence comes from Lophius piscatorius, assembly GCA_009660295.1. Taxonomy (NCBI): domain Eukaryota; kingdom Metazoa; phylum Chordata; class Actinopteri; order Lophiiformes; family Lophiidae; genus Lophius; species Lophius piscatorius. The sequence continues at coordinate 48,802 of VRLP01000771.1, read as the reverse complement.
GTACGAGTCCTTTTGGATGAGGCCTATTTGTTATCCGTTACGCTCTTCACGGAAAGCAAACGTTGGTTAGACAGGACGGTGCCACATAATTGAAAATGATGCGTTCAGGGACAGTGCATGAGTGCACGTATTAGGGAGGTGAGTAATCAAATGAATCGACATGAGTTGGTTGGAGGTCTTAAATGACGATCTTCGTCGGTTAGTTACATGGAACTACAGGCGAATTGTCCAGGGTGTACCAAGCCTCTCGCCCGATGTCAGCTGGGATAGGCTCCAGCCCCCCCGTGACCCTGAACAGGTTAAAAGGTAGAGAATGAGTGAATGAATGAATGAATGAATGAATGAATGAATGTCTTTGCTCCAGTTGGATTTGATTTTTTCATAAGATTAGAGCAGGAGGATTGGACGAGCAGAAGAACTTGCCTTGTAACAATCTAATACCAGAGCTCGACCCAGAACAACGGAAATATGTTGTACGAATAAATTAGGCTGGAATAAAATGAGTACACCAACATCCGTCATTGGGTTTCTGTCGGAGAATTTCCGTCAGGAAAAAAGAAGACGACGCCAACAAAACGCAAAACCTAATTTTAGATTTTTTTCATTGTTGATGTTGATTATAGAGGACGTCATTTAAAAAATCGGGAGTTTTGTCGTTGTCAAAACTGCCTTTTTTTTCTTCTTTAAATAATAGCACAAGTGGAATGAAACTCTGATGAAATGGATTCAAAGTCTGTCAGATCAGAGGCTGATGGAACACAGGGGCGGTTTGTCCTATTTGCTGAAATACTGTTGTTTCGACAGCCTGATTAATTGTGTTTTGACAAATCAACAAACCAAATGAACTATTTCCTGCAAAAATTCGAGTGACAGCCTCCTGAAGCGGACACAAACACACCCGTGTTCCAATCTTCCGTCTAGAACTTGATCAAAAACTTGCTCAGTTTTGACAGAATCATTGGAGCTTCTGTATTGAATCCATGTGTTCTGTACATTTTGTGTCAAAGAAGAACAAGGTCCGGTCAAGACGAAACAGTACTGTGTTTGGGCGGTAGTTAAATTAAGACCTGCACAGGTAGTTGAAACTTGAATTTCATTTGTAGATGCACAAACACCTGATGACCAATCGGTGCAGCTAGACGCTGCAGTTTAATTTTGTCCTTTTTTTCGGCTCTCCCTGAACATTACTTAGGTCTTCAGTCAGTTCTTCAAATAGGAGACAAAGGTTTCCTGGTGCCGTCTGAATGTTTATTGCCTCAAAACAATCTGGAAAAATGATTAGCGCTTGGTCCGTTAGCTTAATGCTAACACATAATGGGAATTGCCATGTACATGTTAACGGGATTAGCGTTGACGGTGCGACCATAATAGAACAGTAAACAAATGTTTGTTTGTTAATGAGAATGTACTCTGAATATTTATTTAATGATAAATAGGGGCTCATGAGTTTTTTTGTTACTTTATATATTTGGAAATGGAAATTAATTTTAATTTGTGACTAGTAGAGTGAGCGTAAGCATACGATCCGAATTTATTCACTCACAAATGTAAATTTATTTTGATATGCAATTAGTTATTCATTCACTTTTATTTATTTATGTTGAAATAAAATATTTAGAGTCATTTATAATATATTTAGAATATTTAGAGTCATTTATTTTAATTTTGAGAGAAAAGTTTGTTATTAATTTTCAATAAATGGAGTGATAAACTATTGTTTGACTGGTTTATTGGTGAACCCATCGGACACACGCTGTGCTGCACCGCCCACCACCTTAAGTAAATTCTCCACCTGTGGGAAACGCTTCAGACGAAGACGTACTCGACACTCGCTGACAGCCAAACCTGCCCGTAGGAATACTTCTATATCTTTTGGAACGGTTTCATCCTTTTCGTAACTATATGGATCGCACATGAGTCTCGATACTAACAATTGTGGTGTTATACACACTACAGTTGGATAAATAGATGGTGCTGCCAGTCAATGACTGGTCGATGATTTTTTTTTGAGGGTGATTTGGATTTTTGTTTGTGAGATTTAGCAGTTTCTCTCAAAGAATGATTATAACTAGAGGTGCGCCAATCAATTGGCGCCGGGAAGTCTAATTTGACGAACTAATTTGAGGCTGATTGGGCGCCGTTAACGAGCACGCGCTGCACACGCACACCAAGCATTAGCTACCACGGCTCCAAACATCCCGCAAATAAATCTGAAAACCCCACAAAGTTTGCAGTTAGAAACACCAGTAAGGACAAAAGAAGCTGTGGAAGAACAACCCAGAAAACGTTTGGCACAAAGGAATTAATCACAAACTTCAAAATGAATCCCCATGAGGAACATAGGAAGTTCCATGAAGCTTAAGTTTGTATAGCGGGTAAAGCTAGTGACAGCACAAAGCCTGGCCTGAAGACCCTGAACAAAGCCAACATATAACACATGATGGACTGAACGAGGCTTTTAAAGTTTTGTTATGTTTCTTTGAGTGTACATTTATTTCAGCAGGTTACATAAACAATGGCGACCAGCCTTACTTCCACTGCAATCCTTCAAAATAAGAGCACTTAAAACACAGTACTCATTTTGATTTTTAAAACTTTAAGAAAAAAATCTGAATCAGCCAAAAATCGGTATCGGCCGGTCGGACTTTATAAAAAAAGAACACTGCAATCGGTGCCCCTCTCTCAGCTCAGCTGAAGAACCGCCAGCAACTACTTCAGAGAGGCAGCTGGGAATAACATCACCTAAAGCCAAGTTATTTTCACATGAATTAAGCCTTACTTCTGACAACATTGGAGTAGGAGGCAGTTTAACTCGCCTTTAACAATAGACAAAAAGTTGAATTCCGAAGGTTCAAGGCTGAATCTTTCCGTAGATACTCATTCATCATGGTCATGGTAATCCTTGAAAGTTGAATCCGAAGCAAATGAAGTGCTGTTTAAACTTTGAGATGTTTCACCTCTCATCGAAGAGGCTTCCTCAGTTCTAACAGAACCGTGGGGAGTCATGTGTTTTTAACTTCCGGTGCGGTTTTTGATGCATAGACAGATGTTAGGTTAATGTATACAGTGGACCACGCTTCACTGATTATGGTGGACTGACAACTGAGGAAGACTCTTGAATGGGTATTAACCGAAGTTTGGTTGCTTCAGATACAACTTTATGAGTTCTTGGTCGTAGTTCTCTTTAATACGTAAGATAAAGACATTTATTTTATCATCCTTTTGTTGCCAGTTGACATATCTTAACATAACCGTTCACCGCTAAACATCAAGTGATATGGCATGATAGTACATTTTCAGTCAGGTTAAACAAAGTGATGCTTGTTTTCTGTTGAAAGTAATGCTGGGATGGCTACCTGATGAACTTAGATAGTAGATTTGGTCTGAACAATGCCTAGAGGAAAACTAAATAACACGAAAACACATTTTTTCTTGTGTGCTGAATGTTCATTTTCAGCACTCAAAAGAAGACTCTTACACCGAATCAAATTAAGTGGAGCCTCGCAGTCTTACAATCTACAATTTCTGCACAAAGAAACTCTTTTCTCCTTCCATTCAGGTAAGACTTTGCTCGGCCTTACTGACGCGGACACAAAGGAAGAGGTGGTAGAATCATTGTGCAGCAGTTGTCTGGCATTATTGGAGGTAGAATCCGTCAAGACAGAGTTACAATAGATGAGACGAGGGACGGGAAGCGAGCACAGTTGGGAGAAGTGATCCAGTTTCATTGGAGACGCTGTAGCAGCCTGAAGGGTCTCATCAGGAGGAAATTCGCTGAAATGTAATACACGCTGGAGTGTTATGTAAAATGAAAGATGGGAGAACCCAGATCGCTCAAGCACCGATGCGCCGCGATGGCTGATGCATACCTGTATTGTATTCAGAAGGGCATTCATTTCCCCTCTGATGATTACAGCAAACACCGGCTGTATTGTTTATTTGGTTGAAAGCACAAATGATATGCATTGATTCCTTATTCATTCATTCATTGTTGAACTCGGCATTGTGTCAATGAATGAAGGCAAAATGGGCCCAATTACAGCGAGCGATGCCTTCCTGTGACTCCACGGCAGAGCAAGATGATGAAGACCTCAGACTGAGAGGAAAAGAGCAATCAAAAGGCCACTTGTTGTCTTTTGTAATTCAAAAATCGAAAATGAAAATATTTCTCCCTGCGACTCACAAAGGGGCTTCACCAGGGACTGCAGATCGGATTAGTTGACAATGTACATTTTGTCACTACTGTTGCTCCTCCGTGTCCGTCAAAAATCCATCCACATTATGGAAGGAGTGGTTCATCGGCTTATCTCTATCTTTTTGTTTTTGTGTCTTATTTCAGCTGTGTGGAGTAATGTATAAAGGTTGGATCCATTTTCCGTAAATTGTTTATCAATTGCGGGGGGTTGTGGTGGTGGTGGTGGTGGTGGGTGGGGGGGGGAGCTGGAGCTGAATCCTGATGATATGGAGAGGTTACCAAATTCATCATACAACCATATGATCGTTTTTTTTTCCATAAAAGAGACCGTTCTATAAGAGGCTTGTTTTTGCTGTGAACAATCAATGGCAGTGCGGCATTTAACTAGTGTCATTTTAAATAGCAGACCGGGGCTGTGCAAACAAAGAGGCATCTTTTATGTTTAACCCTTAAAGAGTCGGAGGATCACGTCTCATCACAGAAAAATGCCGGTTTATTTTAATTAGTTTATTAACCCAAATGCTTAGTTTGATTGTTGGATCCCCGCTGGCCTCTGCAGATTGGTGTTGAGGCATTTGGGTAATAGGATGGGTCAGTTTTATCTAACATTGGGTTAAAAATAATGAAAAAACACAATGGGTTGTAGATGCTACCTGAAACTAGCCTCTGAAGTCCACCACTTTTAGTAACCTCCAACCTGAATTTTAACCTTTGCTCTGGTATCTAAGATGACGTGTCACCGTGGTTTGTTACAGGCTAGCCAGGTGGTTATAATATTATGGCTTATTCTTACAGGTTGACAACCTAATCCTCTAGAATAGCCTGTAGGTGTAATAAACTCGCCACTATAAGGGAAAATAAACCACAACAGTTTTCATCGGTGAACTACTTTAAGTTGTGACAATGAAATCGTAATGTGAAGGCTAAATGTTCGTTTTTTCTCCTGAATGCGCCACAGCCGTGTAAAACTTTTGCTCCCGGGACTCCCATTCACCGTCATTCTCACTGTTAACACTATAGACTAATTTCTTTAAATAGTCCGCGTTTGTTTCGGCACACTTGCCCCAGTCTTCGATTCCTGAGAATTTTTGCGTTCACCTAGGCTTTTTGGGGCTTCAACATTATGCAAATGACATCATGAATATTCCAACATCACTTGAATTCAAGTGATGTTTTCTCATTTCACTTGTGCGGCCAGATTGTGGAACTGTACAACACAATATGATTCCGCACTCAGGCCAGGAGGCTGCTTTCAGGATGGCAGATTGCAGCCCACGCCCACCCCCTCCCGGGTCCCTTAGGAGATTTGGAATCGGAGGGTGCTTACTTGACATCCCATCAGCTGGCAGCACACTAACAAGTAGGCCATAAACCTTTTTTCTCTCTTTGATTACACTAAGTGCACGGAGGCCAGATGCGACCCAGCCCAGTCATCTGTTGGCTTGCCAGAGGAGTTACTGTAGACCGGAGGAGGCAGGAGGAGGCAGGAAGAGGAGGAGGAGGAGGAGGAGGTGAGTTCACATGGGGTTCCCTCCCCTCAGGAATAAAGCCATTGTTCTTCATTACAGCTAGAGAGGCTGCTGGGGGGTACAGAGGGAGAACAAGTGCATTTCCACACCTGTTCTCCATCGCTGCTACCGTTGCGAGGGTTCGGCTCGGGCTGATGCAGGTTTCAGTGGGACTGAAGGGGCTCATTTCAGTTTGTTGCGCCAGATTATACGGAAAAATATAAATGAAAGGCCCGATTAATGAGAAAAGAAACAAAATAACCAATTAATTATTTCCATTCGTGGAATAAAGAGTCTTTAGAGCAGCATTTAAAAGAGGCCTACCAATCAGTTTGGTTGGATAATTTCTGCTACGACTGGTGAAGGACCCAGCAGTTTCAGTACATCCTGTTACTTGAGGTATTTTAAAATTCCCATTTATACATAATATGTACATACAATGTAGGAAGTGCATCATGTACTTACTTATTTACAATATTTGTATTATGCTTTATGGTTAAATTGTCCAAAAGAAAATAAAAACAACAATGGTGATTTTTTTTTTTAGGCTTTATTTAAACAAAAATACTAAAAGAAACATCTTGGTGTGAATTTCCCCCAACATTATCCTATAACAGATGTTTATTTTAACACGTTTGGGTTCTGAAACTCATTTACATGCGTCTTTGTACAGATTTCCGACTTGTGACATCTTCTATCTTGGTCTCATCATACTTTCATACTATCACTTCAAAGAACTATCACTTCAAACGAACTGTCTCCGGTTTGACGTTACATATTTGTGATCCAGTCTGATCAGATTTCCAATTTCAACAGTCAAGGGAAGCAAAAATGTTAAAAATGTTATCCTTCGTCTTACTCTCAATTGACAATGACTTACAGAAGTTTTTCAGGCAACTTAGTGCTGACAGCACACACCCCTTCAAACCCTCGCCTTTTCAACAAGTAAGAACACATACACAATGCCCACTAACCTTACTCCCACTGCAATGCTTCAAAATAAGAGACCTTAAAATACATTACTCATCATTCCAATCATCTTAAAACTTGAAAGAAAACATTTTTTGTATCGGCTGGTCAAGCTTTCGGTCAAAAAAACAGCACTAACTGCACCTCCAGCTACAATTATCACCAATGTCATTAAAGATTTCCACTGTGAATGAAAAAAACCCTTTTAACACCTGTAAGGCAGAAATAAGCCACGCAGTAAGAACCCTCAAAACTTCCAGAACAGCACCTTTAATCCAATACAGTGTTAGTAACATAGATGTAAATAAAAGAGTTAGCGGTCAACTATAAGCTTCACCAACCACTGGATGATGCCTTTGTTAGGAGTTCACTGAGACATTTTACTATCATAGTGTAACGGCAGATTGCCAAATACTCACGGACAAGAGCATTTGTGGGCTTGGATATTTATATTCCATGACTCAGCATAACTCTCCTTTTGCGCCTGTTCTCTGTCTTTGAATGGATGAGACCACAGCTCAAGAGCACGTTGGACTCCAAGGGTCAGGTTGGGTGACAGGCGAACAAATTCCAGGAATCTCAGGACACAATGGATTCGATTCGGTTTGAATCACGGCAACGGTTTGCCGTTATGCAACAAAAGCACTTTTTGTAATGGTTAAGAAAAGATATTTTCATTCTGTGACACAGAAAAATCTCTACAGGATTCGCTGGTTGGTTAAGATTCGGCAAATTTGGCTCTACACAGGTGAGCCATAACATAATAACCACCTGCCTTATATTAGGTACCTGTCCATTTTGCTCTCTTTATCTGTGATGCACTGTGTGTTCTGACACCCTTCTGTCAAAACCAGCATTCAATCTTTTTCATCAATTTGCGCTACACTATCTTTACTGAAGAGCAGGAAAAAACAAACAAGACATGCAATGTTCAGGAGAAGATCTGACCCTAAGGTCCAGCCATCACACTTCAGTCCCTGTCAAAGTCACTCAGATGTTTAGGCTTGTTCATATTTCCTGTTTGTAACACACCGACTTCCTCATGTAACATCCGCTGACAGAACCAATAGTAAAGAGATAATGGACGTTATTCTGGGTTCAACAGTGAGTGCTTATGTTATAGCTGATCACTGGACGTTAATAAGAAATCAATTTGCTCCGACCACATTTAATCTGTCGGATTACATGGTCCAACTTGAAACCGATAATCACTGCAACCCTGCTGGTTCCACAATTCGTGGTCTTACTGCATAGCTTATCCTCGTTTTTATGTCGCACCATATGCCGTTTCTATGACAAGCTGTGAAAACAATGCTGAACAAAAATAGGAGGATTAGCATCAGCGCTGTGATGAACTGGCGACTCATCCAGGATGTACCCCGCCTCTCGACCAATGTCAGCTCGGACAGGCTCGAGACCGCGCCACCCTGAACAGGATGAACGGTTACGGATAATGTGTGAATGAATGAATTAACTTAACACGTGTTGCACCACTACAAAGTGATACATTCCAAAGGGATTAAATCTAGTTCATTATCAAATTTGACAATGATTGTATCCCCGAAAAGTCTGAGATATTTTGGAATCAGTATTTCATGGATTTTCTTTATTTTATAACCCAATAGACTTTAATGTGAGAAAGGATTGAATGGATTCTGGGAAAGGTTTAACTTCATTGTGTTTTTGTGGCACAATTTGTCAACCATTTGTTGGTTTTAGTCCAAATTTGGTGAATATGAATCGTTTCGAGGTGGTCTATCTTGTATATTACATATTGTACTCTAATACTTCATCATTTATTCACTAGAGGGAGCTCTTTGATGAAAAAAACTCTGTTATTCAGACATAACTTCCTATTTAATTTGAGGAGTTCAATCAAGGGAATTGCTTGTACAATGCAGGGGATGGGGGGATATTGTACCCCCATTATACTTGCTGTCGGGGATGACAGCATAGACCTAGTTTGCACTATGAGAACCTGGCAGATTTGAGCTGTTGCTCTAGTCTTCGGCGACTTCTTAGGACGTAGATAAGAAATCTCCTATCATCAATATCTAATCGGATAAAGTTCTCATCCTCTCCCGTCTTTCTAATCTACTCTCTTCCTTATTGAGAATTTGGATTTATGCATCCCGCCCACCACGGCTGATCGCACCAGATTCCCCAATGCGACTGGTTAAACCCAACAAGTGTGATGGAGAACATTAAAGTGCATATCTGAGCCTCAGCCAGACCCAGACCCGGTTGAGGAGTCTATTGTGGACCACATATTATGCAATTAGTCCAAAAAGTAGCAGCTTGTAACGGCCTGATCAAGTATTTGTAGTTATGAATCACACATAATGTGCTACAAAGGCAGAGTGTGCTACCATCAGCGCCTGCAGGAAGTTGTGGGCTCACTGTGCGGGTTTTTTTTTTTTTTAAATTTTATGAGACTTACAGGAAACTGTGATGATGATCAATTTTTCAGATACGTTGCGGTGAAGTTGATGAAACCGCAAGGCCCTGCAGAAGGTGTGCACTTGATCTGCAACTCATCGTTGAAATAACAAGATCACAACTTCCTGTAGGGACTGTCAGATCCTGATGGACAACCAGGTTAGCGTGGGAACTGATTCACTGGCGATCAGACAAAATGTGTGACGTACCAAACCTCCCCTATCAGCCGAGGAAAGTAAAACAAGCTCCACAGGTAGCAGACATCGGACGGCTGTGTCAAACATCAAACGCTGTTGGGCATTTCTAGACCTGAACAAGGTGAGTGGGGTTTTTCCCTGCCTCCAGAGTCACAGTCCCTGGTCTCGCTTGCACTATCAGAACATTACATCAACGTCATGAAAATGAAAGCAGAGACTACTTCACTCTAAAACTCTTAGATTGCATCACCTGGGTTTACGTGTCTCAGCAAGCTCGAGGTCAGAGAGTGCTGCCTTAGTATTCCTCAACAACACCTGTACTTTGCACCCGATCCTGTTATTCTGGCTCCGTGATCCAAATGACTAACCGGGCATGAGGCAATTCATTATGACGTGCATTTTTAACAACACACCTGAGCTGCGAGAGGAGCGATCCGTCTGGTTTGGAGGTCTGTTGGTCACCAGGAAAAGCTCCAAACAAATGTCGGTGGACAGATTTGCATGAAACTTTCGGAGAGAGGCATCAGGGATGGAGAGAGGGGATTACATTTTGGAGGAGATGCTGACTCCTCTCAAACAGCTGTTTTCCCACTTGCTAAAAGTTTGAATTTGTTTTTTTGAATACAGGTGTTTTGTATAATCCTATCTGAATATCTACACTTTTTTTTAGGCACATGCTGCAGGACTGTGTAGGAACACAAACGCCATCCCACTAGCTTTCCTGCACATATGGTGAAATTGTTAATAGAGCTGAATTTGAACTTTTATAAGTCAATTCATGTCAGACTTGTTTGTTGAAGTTTAACTGATGACTGCAATAAGACTACAGTATGATTGTGACCAAATCTTTTTTTCACACAGAGACGGTGACCCTTCTCCAACACCTCAGTTTGTTTGCATTGAGCTGAACGATGGCGGCACATCAAAACTCCAATGTGAGTTCTTAAAAATTCCACCTGTGTCCCTGGGCTTCATGTCAACCTCCACATCTCTCTCTCTTCCTGTTTCCTGTCACATTATACTCTGTACAGTCAATAAAGCCCAATAGGCCAAAAAAGAAGCCGGAATTCTGCAAGGTTTTGCAGGATGCAGGTGAGTTTTACCCTCATTGGTTTGTCCGTTTTTTTGTTTGTTTGTTTGTTTGTTTGTTAGTAAGATTACAGAAAAACTAATGGAGGGATTTGCATGATCTTTTACGCAAAGGTAGGTCTCGGCTTATCCTAGAGATGATTGAATTTTGGTGACGTTGAAAGCGTCGCAGAATTTGAAAATTAAAAATAAAACAATGCTGACTTGTAACTCTGCCAGTTTTGGTTTGATGTCGATAAACTACTCTAAACTGGAGATATAGCATTAAACAAAATCACCCAGACCTCCTCCATAGATCATCCATAACATTATAAACACTGAAAGGTGAAATCCGAATAACATTAATTTGCTGTTCCCAATGGCTCCTGTCAGCGGGTGGGATGTATTAGGCACCAAGTGAACATTTTATCTCTGAAGCTGATGTGTTAGAAGCAGGAAAACATTTGATGGCTGGACGATGCACGATAAGAGCACCTCCAAAACTGCATGTCCGGCAGGGGGTTCCCAGTTTATCCCAGTAATTAGTGCCTCCCAAAGGGGTCTAAGAAAGGGCAACTGGTGAACCAGGGTTGTTGTGTCAGAGGAGACATCATCACGGAGCTGTCAAATGCTGCCAAAGCAATAAATTAATGCTGGATATGGTCTTGTGTTTTTAAAACATTCTTTCACAGTGAAAACGAAGGCAAATTTCTGAATGTGAACCTTAAAGCCCTCGCTATTCGTATTCACTTTGGCAGGAGACCTACAAAATATTAGTCAGGTGGTTCTAATGTTATGGCTGATTGGTGTATAATACGGTATTGAAGGAAAAGGCTCTGAAGTCCGACAGGAATCAGGATTCAAATTGGAGGTGTCTGATCGTTTTTCCTCAAAATACAATCATTCTAAACCTCTCATGTGATACTTGAACATTTCCCATCAGGGATCGCTGTGATACGCCGATGACCGACTAAACATGTGAAAAGCATAAACATGATCAGCGGCGGTCTACATAAATCCACTCCTCGGAGTCCTATGAAACAAGAGCAATGGCAGCCAAAGCCATCCAAGTGTGAATGCTTCCTAATAAATTCATTTCCTTTGCAGCACTTGTGTGATTTGATGACTGCATGAGGTTGGCCTGAGTGCCAAAATGGAACTCATAGTTGAGGCGAGATTAATTAATACAGCCTTCTCTAGTGCTGGCTCCCCTACTTCCATTTATTGGCATTGAGGCGAGAGGTGGGGGTGGGGGCGGTTAAAACACATCATGCAATGCTTTGCTAGATGTGAGCACACAGTATGCTGCTCTGGAGGTAAATAATTGATACGCTTTGTGCACGCTTTGAAAGCAGTGGTGCCATTTCCATGAAGGTAAAGTCCACTGTCCAGAGAGCAGCAGAGCTTCGTTTGGTTTGGGCTGTTTAAGTGACCTGTGGCATGAAGAATAAGACCGGCGCGCGCTCATTTTAAGGCGTTATTATGGATTAAGCCCGCCGGGATAATCCACGATGTGACAAACGTCGACATCTGCCGCCCTGTCATTCTCACCATTAGATGCTCCAATTCAGCATAAAAAAGGCTTAAATTCTTGGGAAGAGTCGCTTTGAGCTGAAGAAGAACTTTGAGTGAGCCGACTTTGCTTCTCACCAAAATGAGAGTTCTAAACGGTCGTGTAACTGGATCACATCCCAATCACTATCAGTATTGATGTTTTGCATTGCACATGTGATCCCCTCTGTTGGCATAACCTGCCTAATTGTCAAATTTTTGCTCATTCTTGCACAACTATACTGCCACTTTGTATACATGCATGTGTGTGTGTGTGTGTGTGTGTGTGTGTGTGTGTGTGTGTGTGTGTGTGTGTGTGTGTACACATGTATGTGACATCATTTGCACATCCTAATCTGCCTTCTGCTACATATCCCCCCTCCCCTCATGGTACATATTCTATTTGTTTTATACTCATTCTTAGCTTGTTTTTTCTTAGTATGTTTGTTTTCCAAACCCGTCAAATTGATTACAAGTGTGACTTACTTTGGCACTAAAACCGTTTTGTGATCCGGATTCTGACATGCGCCTATTATTTCATCTCCTTGACAAATACAATGCGCAAAGATCACTGACCCCCAATCCGAGTGTGCATGATTCGACACATTGGACACAGCCTATAAAACACTTCATTCTGACGACATGTAAGACGTTAAGCGGTTAAAGTGTCATAAATAAACGCGTGCATGCTCTGCAGCAAGCCAGAGATATGGCGGGCAACAGCACCATCATCCAAAATTCATGTGCGTAAAAAATGTGTGCACCGGCGTTTTCTTGCACCTTCAGCGTGAAATACGAAGACTTGCGAAGTATCTGACCCATATTACTACAACCGAACGAACCACTGTTGTATTCATGCACGGATGATGCTTCTGCAGACTCCGATGTCACGCAAACACAGCTCGGAGTGCAACTGAAAACTCACAAAAATAATCATCTCCCGTTGAGCATCAAGAGGGAATGAGGTGGTGATCGTCTCTAATTTTGGGATGCTTTTCACTTCGGCATGAATCCAACGATAACCTGCAGCACTTGCGTCATTTAAATGTCAAGTTTTCTTACGGGCTCGCGGTTCGTTTTGAATTCTCTCAGTGAAGTGAGTGAATAAAAACTGATAATAACAGCTGGATCATATACATCTTTGGCCGAATTCTTCTTAATAGCCGTATTGCTACAAGCAAACCTACGTTTTCGATGAAATGAGTGCAAATTGTTCATTCTAAGACGTCCAGTCAGAAACGACACCATTCGAAATGGAGTTTGGTGCAGGCTGCACGCTCTCCGTGTTGTTTTTGCAGTTTTTCTCCCGCAAAAGTAAGAATCCTCACGTTCTGAGCAGACATTATGAGCACTATTCTGAGCAGATCGGATGTAAACCACCTCTTCCACCTGCCGTGTGTCCGCAGAGCACGCTGTCCGCTCTCCACATCACATCTGACCACATTGGAGAGTTGGCAGCGGCGTCTGAGAAGCGATTCATAGTGGTGCGCTGATCAAAGTGATGCACGCGCATCTGTAGCGCCTCTTTGCATCGTTTCCCACCGCGCACACGCACAAATCTGCAATTTATTTGACGCGTTTCAACTTTGCGGACAGTTAGGTTCTCCTGGCTCAGCAGCATCACCAAAAGAACGCTCCGCTGCCGCGCGCGCCCCAAAGAAACCGCAATAAAAATCACGCTCCTCCTCCATCAATGCGCACGGAGAGCAAAGTGCGCCGAGGCAAAGGTAAAAGTCCTACCTTTGTGAAGAGCCGCTTGGAGCGTGAATAAAAGGAGAATAGTCGCGAGAGAGACGCTGCCAGTGTTCGCCATGTTGGACACCTGCTTCAGTATGGCAGAGAGACGCAGCTTCACCTCCAACGGGACGCGCTTAATGAGATGCAGAGAGAGAGAGGGAGGGAGAGAGAGAGGGAGGGAGAGAGGGAGAGAGAGAGAGAGGGAGAGAGAGGAGGCACTGTTTCACCACATTCATCTCATTCATGTCTGATTTTAATGAAACGTCTTTTATTTTAAATCTACATTGATGTTCTTTGATTTACAAAAAAAAAAGAAAAAAAAAAAGAAGAGCAGCAGGGAAGAGTCTAAAGCAGCACATGATGGAATTAGCAGAAAATTATTTATTCCACATATAGCTCCAAACGATGTTTTAAAAAAGTGCAGTGAATTATTTTTAAAGAGCATTTACTCTGTTGATATGACGTGGACTTTTATTTTGAAATCGCTTTTATTTTGTGAAGTGTTTGATTTCATTGTTATGCTTTTGAGCTCCTGTTTAAAAATGTTATTTACTGCGAAAAAGCACTGGAATTGTTTTGTAATTAAAATATTTGCAATAGAAAAACACATGCTAGCTACATTTTGGAGATATTTTTTTTATTTCTGTAGAGAGGACTTTGTCGTATTTACTTTGTTTGCTTGTATTTTTCATTTATATACTTTAGTATTTACTCTTTGTATTTTTAGAAAAAGGTGACGTAAAATTTAAATATTAAATGTAGAACCCAAGTGTTTCATATAACATGGAAATATTGAATCTGAATATTAAACATGAATGTTAAATTTGAATATTTAATGTTTAACATAAGTCTATTATATTCATCTAAATGTTAAATGTTAAATGTAAAAAGTTAAATATGAATATTAAAATGTTGAATCTAAATACCGGTAGTTGTGGTCTGCAGAATTTTTACGTTAAAAATGATGGCAATATACCATAAAAAAAATAATATTGTAAATCTTTTCACAGGGACTTCACATAATAACTTCAGACAAATACATTAATGATGATATATAATATAATACCTAAACTCAGGCTAATTTTTATCTTCTTTCAGTACACTGTAAAAAATTGCAACTTTATCTTTTAAAGTCAGAATATGTTGAAAACTGTGTTTAACAGTAAGGACGCAAACTTTTGGTAAAACGAAGGAAAGATAATGATGATGTCATAAGGAAGGAATTCCTGTTAGGGTCAGTATCGTTCTGTTAAATATTTTGTCTGTTTGTTTAATAAAATTTACCGTAAAAAAACGCGTAACAATGTATATTTTACTGTAATTATAAATGAATGTGTATGGGATGAGGTTTACGATATACCGATTTACCGTTATGTCATGGTCAATGTCATTTTTAAGGATGAGATTCTGGTAACCACATCTTCAAATTACACTTTCTTTTCTTTTTTTTACAGTGTATGCTGCATCAAACTCAATATCTCTATAGTTGTGAAGATGGATGTGAGCTGGGAGCGGAGAGCTGGACGTACATCAAGAGGTAAATCAGGAGCTTTGGAAACAGGCTCAGGCACCACATTACCGCTGGTGCACCACAAATCCTGCCTCCATCTGCCACCAAACACCCATTCCTTTCATCCAGCCTTGTAGGTGACAGGTCCACAAAGTGGTCGCCCAACATCATTCCTTCAAGTGTTGTGTAGCAACAAGACTCTCCCCGTCAGCGGTTCTTCCCCCTGGCTTTGAAAGTCTGAATGGACTCTGGAATCAATCTTGGTCTGACCCCTTGTCTTCCGGCAGTTTTCCTGGAGTGACCCGCTCCCAGACCGGCACCCATACCTCAGAGGTCTCATTCCTTTTTTCATCTTTTTCTGCCCGCCTACATGAAAAACGATAATAATCACGACTCAGGACAGGATCCTTAGCAATTGAATTATGGCCTGTAAAAACACACTGTAAAAAACATAAATAAATAAAAAAAAACGTGGAACTTAAAGGTAAATACATTAAAAAAAAAGAAGTTTTTTTTGTATGAAACATGACTGTAAATTATCATGAATAAAAGAAATACAGATAAATCGTTAACCTTTTCACGCTTTTACATGGAAACTACACAAAAAGACAGTAAATAGAATAATATAGCATATTTACAAATAATATAATAATATATATAATAATATAATAAATACAGATCAATATTATTTTACAAATACACACACACGTACACACACATATATATATATATCATATTGTATTTAAATTTTTTACATGTTTTTATACAAATGACGGTTTGCTGAAATTGAAATGAATTGTCTTTTCTACTATGGAATTTGAATAAAACATTTTTTGAATTCAGGCAGTATACCTCGGTACCTTTTACGGTAATCACTGTTGACATTGATTTCACAAAAGGTTTATATTTTCACTGCAAAATTCTGTTTCCCACATATCATGACTACAAAAAATAAGTTTTTTTTCATATTGATTGATTGATTTAGGGTAATTCCCCATATCTACAACACAGAAAATTGAATTTTACAGTTATTTACTGTTACCATTTAACTTTTATTTAGCAAAATTTCTGGATTTTACTCTTTTGTTTTTGCTGTGCATGAATGAATGTCATCTCTGCTTCAGGAGTAATAGATCAGAGTTATTCTAATTAAATTAAATTCATAATTTGAGCTGTTTTTATTCCTATTTTATCATTTGATGTTGCTTCCTATTTTACCATGTTTTCCTTTTTTTTCTGGACCCGTAAAGTTTCTTTGAGAATTTTGAAAAGCGCTCTGAATAAACCGTATTATTATAATTAATATTATTATTATCATTATTATTATTATTATTATTATTAGCTTTTTAAACCTAGTCCAATTTAGAAAAAGTTCATTTAAAAACTCGTTCAAGCATTAAAACCACTTAATTTGGGTGAAAACTAACATTCCTCTGTTTCTTTACTGAAATATTTTTTTTGTTATTTTCCGAGGAACAAATTTAATTAAACTTAATTGTAACTTACATTCAAATTAATGTCAAACCTCTCTGCAAACAGTTTTCATGCCGAAACAAGTATGTTAATTAAATATGCACAACTATACACCATTGTGAGGTCATGAAATAATCATAATAATAATAATACATCCAATTTATAGAGAGCTTTTCATGAACGCTCAAAGTCGCTTTACAGAGACAGAGTAAAATAAAGACACGAATAAAACCTAAAAGTAGAGACACACGCGTTATAAAATCACAACAGATAAAAAAAAAAGTCATCAGAAAAAGTCGTTCCAAAACATTTTTAATGAATGTAGGACTGAAGCGGAAATACTAACCTTAAGTTAAAATAACAACGTCTAAAAATATTACGTGCTCAATTTCTGCATTTGGAAAAGCAAAAATGTTTTCATCTCATAAATCTTCACAGTTCCTGAAAGAGAGAAACGCCATAGTTTGAAATACAATCACGTTGTGGACAAACTTTTTCTCATTAGACGTCAGCTGTAAAACTATCTGGGTAACGTGACAAAACTAAACGGAATAAACGATTGGTAGAAATAACTATAATTTAAAAATTTTGTGTGATTTTAACCACGTTTTCTTCACGGCGTAGGTTCCGTCGCTGCTTTTTATGGCTTGAAGGTCCGCCCAAAACCGCCCAAAACCTGCAAAACGTTGGAAAGATAACTCTCAGTTCCCTCGAGCGTAAACAGAGGGATCCCCCGCCCAAAATCACGTGACTAAGCGAAGAAGACCGGCGGAACAAACGTGGGAGTCCAGAGGAGGAGATTCTGGTTCTGTGGTCTGAGGTGAAAATGAAAAATAGAAACAACCAACAGGTGCTTCAGGAGAAAATAGGAAGGACGTGCAGGAGTCATTGTTAAAAGAAGAGGATCTAGTTTTTATGAAGGTCGTGTTTTTCTACTTGATGATTTAATCAGTTTTTGCTACATTTAAGGTTTTGAAGATTTATTTTTCCTGACAGATTTGGGGAGAACCATAAGAATTTTATAAAGTCATACAGGTCAGCATCCGGTGAGGTTGGCATGAATGGAAAATTGTTGATATAAATGGATTATGTAAATGTGAAACGTTACTTTTTTGAGGGCAAACACTCTAATTATATTCTCCAAAAAAGTCTGGGATATTATGGAATCATCATCGTCGCGTCCGCCAACGTGTTCGCCGCCAAGTCCGCCACCCGCCGGTGTTTTAACGCCAAAACTCAAAAACTAAATTATGGATCATTTTCAGAATTTAAACCCACATCGATCTTAGTGCGAGGAAGAACTGGAGTGATTTTGGGAAAGGTCAATTGTATGTTTCCGACACTAGAGGGAGCTTCTTCTTTAAAGCTGTCAGAGTATGATGCATATGAATCGACCCAAGCATATCCGTCTTTATATATATATTTATATATATATATATGGTGTTTTATACTAATAGTTCATAGTTTTCTATTATTACTTTACAACATTGGCGCTGCTGTGACGCCCAAATTTCCCCGTTGGGATTAATAAAGTTCTTTCTATTCTATATAGACTCTGGTTGAACTTTATAAAACGACAGATTAAGATGATTACATTTAGAGTAAATCAGTCTCAAATGACCTTTGTGGACCAGAACACTGCATGGAAGAAAGGAGAAGTTCTTTGAATTTGCAAAAGTAAAACTGATTTATACAGTGATTTATGTTCCTTTTGAGAACTTGGCTTGAAAACTTATACTTAATGTAAAAACGGTGAAGATCTAATGTTACCGCTCATATTAGCTGATTGAAAATGATTTCAGTTTTCATTATAAAATAAAATATAGAAAATAAAGAAAAGTTAGAATAGTAGTAAAACAAAGTTAGGATTTTGTATTTCAACACTGAGATGCGGAAAAAATGTCTAAAATACATTTTGGAGAGAATCAACTACATCAAATGGATTCAGACTGGCAGACGTAGGTCAAACACGTAACAAAATGACTTGTGAAGTTACTTTTAAAGAATATTATCACAGATATCGTGTTCACACAACTCTATAGAAAGGTCTTTTTTTCAAAAAACTTTTTTGGGAGAAGCAGAGAGACATAAAGAGGAAACACATCGCCTCGAAAGAGAAAGAAGAAGAATAAGTTGTGGCTGGAGGATCATACTTATCAATAGGCACGAGAAAACGACCCTGAAACCATGCTGTCTACGCAGTCCATTCAAATCAATGGGCAAAAGATGATGGGCCCTGGTACGGTCCATTTATTTGTACAGAACATAGAATTGAATATAGAGTTGATCTAATGCTCACAGCATAGCAGAAAAAAACGCAAATTAAAACACAACATAGAGTTGATCAAGATGCGCATCATATAAAAACACAAATTGAGAAGAAATAAGCAAGAAAACATTAAGTGGCAAGTTCCATTCTCCCTGAACATTTACGCTACTGGGGACCCTACCGGACCCAACTGGTTTTCGCGAGTCGGGTCTTATTGTTTCCCTTTCTTGGATAATGAGGATTCCCACCCTTGTGCTAAATACAACTTATTAATCATCCTCTTCATTTAGACGGGTATCGTATTCATGCTACTCCGACCTAAAATCCCCAGAAATCCCCTCTGGAGCCGGTGTTCAGTTGTACAAAAATGGCTGAATATTTTTTAAATAGGATGGCTCCAACAATCCAGTGGGTTATTCAGCCAGTTGCACCAAAACAAAATCTTATCACAGTCTTAAGCATGTGGATTTTGTGGGAAGGGACAAAACAAAAACAAAAAAAGGAACCGTAACCGGTCAGCCTGGACCATAATCACAAGCTGAGCTAATGTTTTCAAAAAAATGAATCATTCATAGCTGTTGATTAAGAATCTTACTGATGGACTCGTCTTTTATCAACCGCAGATCGGTTCAAACGCCGAGAAAAAAACCTTGTCTGTCGAAGTTTGCAGTAAAAATGAAATTTTGCAAGGAGCTCTTTGACAACTCATCTGCTGGACGTGGGCTGACGGCTGTTGTCTTTCACCTCACTGAAGGCGGCGCGGACGAGCCGGAGAGTGTTAGAGTCTCAGTCTGTGCTTAAAAACCCCATAAACTGGATTTGCTCTGCCACCCCTGCAGCCATTAATCTGCTCGGCAAAGAAGAAAGGGAGCATATTTACTGCTATCAGCCTCATCATAAAGGCCCCTGTCAGGGAAAACATACATCAAACCTCATGACCAGCATCCTGACTGACCCATTTACCAACATCGCCATCTATTGGCCCCCACCTCGCAGAGCAAGAGAGGCAGACACCACGCACAAAAGTGATCCCAAACACTCTTCCTCGAAGGTTGGACGCACAGTGGATGCAGAAAAAGGATAATGGCAGAATAATCAAGACTCAGATAAATGTAGTTTTGTGGGTGGACGGCCAGAATTCGGCATCCACAGAAGTAAGTGCCTCCCCTCCACCCAGCAGTGGGTGGAGGAACTACGTGAGGCCAGTGTGTCCCAGAGAGGAAAGATAAACAGCCACACGCCGTCAGACACAGTGAGCCAAATGCACACAGATAGCTCGGATAGCGAGCCAGACCCCGCTGATGTCGGCGGCGATGGATGGGCTATGCGATTCAATTTGAAGGTTCACGCTGTCAGGACTTCCTGTCCCTCACCGAGGGTGAGGAAAACATTCTGCTGCACTCAGATTTTTTTAATTCTCCGGGCTCAGCCAAGTCACCATTGTCCCCATGACCTGGAGCTCAGAAGGATTACGTGATGGATGGTGTGTGGAAACCCGCGAGGATTTTAACTACACTTACACGTCTAAGGGAATATTCTGACAAATATTCTATACACAAGAAAGGCCCCCAATCCCCTGCTTTGTCCAAGAGATTCCCCTGATTGAACTCCTCGTATTAAATGTGACTCATCAATAATCTCAAACGGTCCATATTGGCTCGACTTAACCATTTCAAAGGAGTCAGGAATATGATCATAGATCAGACCCAACAGGGACTGATTTTCTGAGCTCATTAATAAATCAAGATCGAAAATTCCTTGTGTCAATTCATATGAGCTAAATTTAGACACAGCTGGACTCATTGTTGGGAAGTTATCGACGAGAACCTCTGGTTTCCACAGAAAGCGAACCCTTTTGAGTAAAATATGAATTGTTATTGTGAAATAATATGTTTAAAAGATAGATCTGCTTGCGTCGATTCATATCAGCCAATTTTGTCAAATATAAGTTAGATCTCTCGCCCTGAAGATTTTTGGAGATAAAGCGCCACCTAAAGGCAGAAATATGCAACCTACCTTTCCCCAAAATCAATCCAGTTCTTCCTCCCACTAAGGATTATCGATGGTATAAAATTGAAAATGTTCCATGAATTTGTTTTCTTGAGTTATTGCGTTGGATCTGCGGCGGCGCTGAGGATTTCATAATCCATCCTTGGTTTTCTACGGGAAATAATTATTGGTTAACGTTGTTTAATAAGGGGGAGGGAGGGGTTACGGGAAGAAATTGGGGTAAAGCAGAAGAGAGTGAACAAAAGTCCAAACGAGGATCAATTATTGGCATACGCCAGGATGTTTTTTGGAAAGGAACTGAAGAGGAAGACTGGGGTCGGGGTCAACTTCTCTTCAGAGCTTCGCCTGACCCCCTTTGGCTCTTGTATTGAAAGCCGGAGGTAAGGAAGCATGGTTTTTTAAAGGGAGGCTTATGAGAGGCGAGACATATCGACAGGAAAACATTTTAAAGAGAGAGTCATCGACATTCTGGTTGTTTTCTTTCTCATCGCGTTTACTTTATATTGCCAAGGTATAATTCAGGAGTGCCGATAGTTAACGGATAATACAAAAATCACAATTTTAGATGGTGATAGACTAAGTATATACAACAGCCATAACATTATAACCACTGACATATGAGGTGAGTGGCATCGATTATCGTTGCAATGGCACTTTTTAGTGGATGTGATATATTAGGCGGCAAGATCAGCAAACTGGGATTCATCCACCACTGGTTCAGAGGATCTCCAGAACTTCAGGTTTTGTTGGGTGTTCCTGGTCTTCAATGGTTAGTACCTGTTAAGGTGGGCTATGGAAGGACAACTGGTGACCTGTGTATGAGGTTATGGACATCCGAGGCTACAAGGAAGGGTGTAATGTCTTTAGCATAAAACATTTTTCACAATCACCTCTCTAACATCATGACATCATCATGAAAACATCTACAAATTTCTCCTTCAAAAAACTTTCATTCAAGTTTCTCACCAAATTGTACATTTCATAAGATTTGCTTATAAATAGATTGCCATATTACATAGTTAACTGTTACAACACCAGCAGGATAATGCTTCCTACCACAAGTTAGAAACCTTTCAGAAATAGTCTGATGAATATTTGACCAATTTAAAGTGTTGTCTTGGTCTCCAAATTCCCCGGATCTCAATCCTATCCACCATCTGTTGGATTTTCTGGGAAAGTCCGATACATGGAAGCCCCACCTCACAACCTTTTAGATCTACTGTCAATGTCCCAGAGCCAGATACCACAGCACACCTTCAGATGTCTGGTGGGGTCAATTTATCAATGGGTCAAGGCTGTTTTGGCAGCACAAAAGGGACAAACATAACTGTAGGTAGGTGGTCATAAAGTTATGGCTGATATGTTTTTTTGTCACAATAGGTCACAATCCATCTCCTTTCAACACTGTAAATCAAAGCAGTTAAAGTGTTGTGTATTCCATTTTCACAGGGAGCTGCATCATATTGTATTTAAGACTAATATTCTTAACACAAAGTTGTTTTTACCTTGCAGACAGTGACGACTGAAAATATTTCAAATTGTACTTTTGCTATTAAGGAAACGTGCAAAGCACTCTGTAATCACTCGCTATTGTGCCGACAACATTTTAAAACAATTAATGTATGCATTTAGAAACGGAAAGGAGAGAAAAGCATTTTGAAATAAAGATTAGTTTCATTTAAAAAATGTTAAGATGACCTGAAAAACAAGTAATAGGTAATAAAAATACACAATATTAAGATTTATAAGAAATCTATGTGAGAAATTTATGTACACTTCAACTCTTGAACATTTTTAAATGCGGTGTGTGATAAGAGGCAAAACCTAAGTGGGTTGAGGCCGGTAGTTTGGGTGGTAGGTTACACAGAGGTGGGAGTGGGGAGCACTTGGAGAACCTAGTGTCTTTGAACACAGCAGAGAGTAAGGAGACCTCACCCAGTCAAACTAGCCTCCCTGGCCTTCATCTCCTCCTAATCAAAATCAAAGACTGACAGAAACTAAAACCAGTTAATAAACTAGACCTACGCTGTCGTCCCTGAAAGCAGGGGTGAATCCTTGCAAAGCCCCCATTCCCCTGCATTGTACAAGCAATGCCCCTGATTGGACTCCTCAAACTAGACCTAAAGCGCCGCCCCCGACAGTAACCTTATTTCCCAAAAAAAGCCCCTAATCCAATCCCCTGCGGTGTATAAGCAATCGCTTGATGGAGCTGCTCAAATTAAATGTGAAGTTATGTCCGAAACACAGTGTTTTTAAAAAGAAAGCTCCCCCTCGTGAGTAAAATAGGAACTTTTAAAGTAAAAATATGATATTCAAGATAGATCTCCTTGAGTCGATTCATATGAGCCAAAGTGAAAGACAAAAACTGACCTAAAATTAGGAGGATATGGATGAAAGACAATGTTACTATTAAAAAAAAAGCTTCCTTAGTGAGTAAAATATGAAATATCAAAGTTTGCACTAAAGGGGACCAATGGTTGACTAATAATGGCCAAGGAAATTTCAGAGATAATGCTCCCCCTAGTGTCAGAAATATACCATCAACCTTTCCCAAAATCAACCCAGATCTTTATTACACTAAGGTTTATTTAGGTGTAACATTTCAAAATGATCCCTGATATATTATGTGAGCTATGTCAGGAAAACTGTTATTGTTAAAAAAAAAAAAGAGGAAAAAAACAGCTCCCCCTAGTGAGTAAAATAAGAGCTACTAAAAAAAAATACACTATTTACTAGGTAGATCTCTTTGTTTGGATTCAGATTGAAATTGATCCATTATACAGTTTTTGAGTTATCGCGTTAACAAGAAGGTTCTGCGCCGACGGGGGACCCGTCCATGACATTTCTGGGATATAAATAAAGCTATGTCCAAAAAAGAGAGTCCTGTTAAAAAAAAAACTCCCTCTAATGAGTAAAATATAAACTACTAGAGTAGAATATGAAAATAGACAAGATATAGCCTCAACTTTCCAAAATCGATACTACAGAATAAGACGTGTTCATCTCCGCTGATCGCAGGAACAGTGCAGCAACTTCACAGTTTGCAGGAGGAGCTTTAAAATTACCCGGCAGAGTCGGAAGGGAAAACAAAGCTGATGGTTCACCATTATTTTTAGTTATTGTTATTCTGTACGCACATAACTAATAACATAAAATCCATGCGCAAAGTAGGGTCGTTCCATCTGTTCTCAACAAGAAGTGCATTATGCCTGTTTGAATGGAGAAGTAAATGGTAGAATTTTCAATAGATTTCACCATTTTCAAATGTATGTGTTCGTTCAGGCCCATAATTGTCATGTAATTTGAAAGTCCAAACCACAACATAAAGGTTCTGATTCATGTAAAAACTATTATCCATGAACTGCGTAACAAGTCAAACATCCAATTTACGTTTTTCCTAACAAAATAGCTTCTTTCTGGAAATGAAATGTCAGCCTACCTTCCTGGGAGCAAGCAGGGCTCAAGGCAGGAGTAAGACGAGACAATGCAAGACAAGACAAGATAAGATCAGATGAGATAAGACAAAACAAGACGGGACAAGACAAGACAAGATAAGATCAGATGAGATAAGACAAAACAAGATGGGACAAGACAAGACAAGATAAGATCAGATGAGATGAGACAAGACGGGACAGGACAGGACAAGACAAGACAAGATAAGATCAGATCAGATCAGATAAGACAAGATAAGATCAGATGAGACAAGATAAGATAAGCTGAGATAAGACAAGACAAAACGGGACGAGACAAGATAAGATCAGATGAGATAAGACGGGACAAGACAAGTAGAGACAAGATAAGATCCGATGAGATAAGACAAGATAAGATCAGATGAGACAAGATAAGATAAGCTGAGATAAGACAAGATAAAATGGGACGAGACAAGATAAGACAAGATAAGATCAGATGAGACAAGATAAGATAAGCTGAGATAAGACAAGATAAAACGGGACGAGATAAGATGAGATAAGACAAGACAAGACGAGACAAGACAAGATAAGATAAGATAAGATGAGATAAGACAAGACAAAACGTGACGAGACAAGATAAGATTAGATGAGATAAGACAAAACAAGACGGGACAAGACAAGATAAGATCAGATGAGATAAGACAATACAGGACAAGACAGGACAAGACAGGACAAGATAAGATCAGATCAGATAATACAAGATAAGATCAGATGAGACAAGATAAGATAAGCTGAGATAAGACAAGATAAAACGGGACGAGACAAGATAAGATAAGATAAGATGAGATAAGACAAGACAAGACGGGAAGAGACAAGACAAGATAAGATAAGATGAGATAAGACAAGACAAAACGTGACGAGACAAGATAAGATTAGATGAGATAAGACAAAACAAGACGGGAAAAGACAAGATAAGATCAGATGAGATAAGACAAGACAGGACAAGACAGGACAAGACAGGACAAGATAAGATCAGATGAGATAAGACAAGATAAGACAGGACAAGACCAGATAAGATCAGATGAGATAAGACAAGATAAGATGGGACGAGACAAGATAAGATGAGATAAGACAAGACAAGAAGGGACGAGACAAGACAACACAAGATAAGATAAGATGAGATAAGACAAGTCAAGATAAGATAAGATGAGATAAGACAAGACGGGACGAGACAAGACAACACAAGATAAGATAAGATGAGATAAGACAAGACAAGATAAGATGAGATAAGACAAGACAAAACGTGACGAGAGAAGACAAAACAAGATAAGATCAGATGAGATAAGACGGGACGAGACAAGACAAGATAAGATCAGATGAGATAAGACAAGATAAGATGGGACGAGACAAGACAAGATAAGATAAGATAAGATGAGATAAGACAAGACAAGTCTGGACGAGACAAGACAACACAAGATAAGATAAGATGAGATAAGACAAGACAAGATAAGATGAGATAAGACAATACGTGACGAGAGAAGACAAAACAAGATAAGATCAGATGAGATAAGACGGGATGAGACAAGACAAGATAAGATAAGATAAGATGAGATAAGACAAGACAAGTCAGGACGAGACAAGACAACACAAGATAAGATAAGATGAGATAAGATAAGTTAAGACAAGATAAGATCAGATGAGATAAGACAAGATAAGACGGGACGAGACAATTTAAGATCAGATGAGAAAAGACCAGATAAGATACGAGACAAAATGAGATGAGCTGAGATTGGATGAGATAAGATGATAAGAGATGAGACGAGATAAGATAAGATAAGACGGGATGAAACGAGACGGGATGGAACGAGACGAGACGGGATGGGATGAGATAAGATAAAATAAGTTAAGATAAGATGAGGTAAGATAAGTTAAGATAAGATGAGGTAAGACAAGTTAAGATAAGATGAGGTAAGATAAGATAAGTTAAGATAGGATAAGTTAAAACAAGATAAGATGATAAGATAAAATTATATAAAACAAGCCAAGACAAGAGAAGACAAAATAAGATAAGACAATAGACGCTAAGATACGACAAGACAAGATAAGATCGGACAAGATAAGATCAGATCAGATGAACTTTATTGTCCCCAAAGGGACATTTTGGACAGAAGTGCAGTCACACAGCTCTGAGCAGTTACAACTAGACTCTACACAAAATATATAAAGTAAATAAAATGAAATATCAGGCATAATTTACATAAATAAATAAAGCTATAGATCCATTAACATTTTTTTTTTTAAACAACCACAGACAGTCTTATGTTGTTAATTCGTATCAATATATTACTTCTTCATATTATTATTATCATTTTATCATTTTATTTTTGTGTCCTTATTATTTTATCGATACATCATTACAGGATTAAATGTACAATACAGGACATTATTTCTAATATATTTTTGTAGTTCAGAAAACGTCTACATTTTTTCGGTCATACATTTAAATGGGAAGTTACTTAGATTACTCAACTTTTTGGTGAAGCCCATTTTTCTTTTTTTCTTTTTTTTTTTTACAAAACTGAGACTTTTTTTTGGTTTAAATTGAGTTACATAATTTTTCTTTAGTAAGTCCTTGCTTTATAATGCCAGAATAATCCTACTTATCAAATAGGACTTTCTCAATAGCTGTGTTAAACGCCTCTACCTCTGTAGCCCCTGACCCGTGGTGTCCCCCAGGGCTCCGTCCTTGTCCCCTTACTATTTAGCATATGTTGCCACTGGGTCTAATTATGAACAAGTTCATTCAGAAAAAAATTTCAACAAGAAAAGTGTGACTCAAAATCAACTAAACAGTCTGAGCAGGACATTAAAAGGTTTGGACAGGAGCCAAAATCTATGATAAAACGGTCTGTCGGGCGTCGGGGCGAAGCTGTTTGTTCAATAATGAGAACCATGCTGTGTCTGATTAAACTCTCAAGAACAGTGTTATAGAATGTGGCTAGGATCCTGGAACCGACATCAACCAGTCTCAGTCTACGAGAGAGCAAAGTCTCTGAGCCAGGACATCTATCCTATGTGTGTCATGTTTTTACCGTAATAAGTCATAATTTATTCACTAGGGGGAGTTTTTTTTTAACGAAAAATTCACTTTTCTTTCAAACATAACTTCCTAACTGTTGTTCCGACTTAGTCCAAATTTGCTTTATATGAATCAACTCGACAAGATCATTCTGGTTTACACAAAATTTTAGTGTAGTAACTCATATTTTATTCATCATAGGGATTTTTTGTACAAAAACCCCCCACTGTTTTTTGGACATAATTTCACATTTTAATTTGAGGAGTTCAATCAGGAAGATTGTTTGTACAACGCGGGGGATTGGGGACTCTTTGGTGGGCCAACGTTTGGGTGGACTCTGACAGGAAGAAGGTCACATTCGAGTGAATGGGCTGAGAGTGACATTAGCCTGACTGTGAGATCGACGTCTGACAGACAAACTCTGAAAAGTGGCGGGAGAGTTGTTCGTCAAAGAGAAGAAAACCAAAACCCAACATGAAAATATACTTTGAGCGAGTTAATAGAGTTCACTGTTGACCGCTGCAGATTTGAATTTTGTCAAGGTTCAGTGGAACAGCGGGGCAAAGTAAGTAATTGATGCCGCCGAAGGAGAGAAGAGGAGCGAGAAGATGAAATGGGATGTCTGGTTAGGTTGTGTTAAAGCCGGAGTATTCATTTATAACCCTATAAAACAGACTTTTTTTTCTCATTTGTTGAAATTGATTTATGTTCTCATTACAGAGCGGTTGTTGAGAAAAATATGCTCCACCGTCTCCATCATTTCATTTACTGAATGCACGGCTCAGATAACAAGTGTTTCTCTCTGGAGAGCGGCAGACACCATTCAGTTAGTCCTGCTTTGAAGAACTAACAAGATGCTTTATGTTGATGATTCGTTGGAGGAGGATCTGACCTCGCCGAAGAGGCGATTCACTCAGACCTCTTTTTCCTATCAAAAATCTCATTCGTCGCCCAAATCTCTAAGGTGAGAGTGAGACTCGAGGACGCCATGATGTCATTCATTTTCCTAATTAACCATCAATTCACCTCCACACACCCCTACGTAGACGTGGGAGCGCCCTTGAGCAAGACACTAAACTCAAAGCTCCCAACTGATAGGTTAATACTTGCAGCTAAGTTGCCACCGAAAGGGAACCTTTTGTCCGCAATGGCAGAATGGAAAAAAAAAGTGCAGTCAATTTACTGTATATACTGAAAATGAACTCTCCTGTTTTACTTTATCACCTATATCTCCGACACTAGGGCGGGGATTTATACTCCAAAAGTTTTAGGCCATAATTTCTCAACCGTCGGTCTGATTTTTCTGCGAAAAAAAAACTGTTTTCAGGACATAACTCAAAAACTCTCTAATGGATCATTTTCAAATTTTTTACCATTATAGACCTTAGTTTGAGGAAGGTTTGGGTTCTTTTTAGTAAAGTTCAGTTTTATATTTTCGACACTAGGGGGAGCTTTATCTCCAAAAGTATTCGGTTTTCAACAGTCGGTCCCATTTAGACACAATATGATGCTTATGAACGGACGCAAGCAGCTCTCTCTTTTTATTTATATTGTGTTTTACACTTACAGTTTATATTTTACTCAATAGGGGGAGCTTTTTCTGCGAAAAACCCAGTTTTCAGGATATATCTCAAAAACGTTATACCATCATAGACTTTAGTGTGAGGGAGAACTGGATTGATTTTGGGAAGGTCAGTTGTATATTTACGACACTAGGGGGAGCTTTATGTCCCTTATGTAAGACTTTTTTCTTTTTTTTGCGCCAACCTTTGGTGCGATTTAGAGCGAATTTGGTGCATATGGATGGACTGAAGCAGTTGTATACTTTATACATTATGTTTTCTAATAGTTCATATTTTTCATCACTAGGGGGAGCTATGTTTTGGACATCATTTCCTGATGTGGGTGGAAACCAAAGGAACTGGACTTCTGTTCACTGAAGAAGCCTCTTGGAGGAGAGGTGAAACGTCTTCATGCCAAAACAGAATCCCACATGGATGACTAGGACCCAGATGAATGAGAATCCACAAGGATAAGTCCAATTTAGTCCTAACTGGGTGCATATGAATCAACCTGAGGAGATCTATCTTGTTTCTATTATATTTTACTCTTCAAGTTCATGTTTTACTCACTAGTGGGAACATTTTTTTAAATTACAAACAATGTTTCCGGTTATAATATCCATTTCAAATTTTATACCCAGATAGACGTTAGTGAGGAAGAACTGACTTTATTTTGGGAAAGGGTAGTCGTATAATACAGTAGGCGGAGCTTTATATTCAAAAGTTTTCGGGCCATTATCTCTCCACAGTTGTTCCGATTTAGTCAAATTATGGTTATTTTCAGTCAACTCGAGGATATCTATCTGGTATATGTTATATTTTACCCTAATAGTTCATGTTTTACTTTTTTTGACAAAAATAAACACAGTTCTTTGGATTTAACCTCACATTTGTTGCATGCGAATCAACTCGAGCAGATTCTGTATATCTTGGCAACATCATATTTTTACACATTTTACTCTTACTCTTATTACTGTTTGGGAGCTTTTTTTTTTGTTTTTTTTCTTATGAAAAATACCATGGACATAAATCAGGGGAATTACTGTTACAACGCAGGGGATTAGGGAGTCTTGGGGGATACACCCTTGCTGTCCGGGATAGTTAATGCTAATTTATCACCTTTTTTCGCCTTAATGAGAAGAAATTATGTGTTTATATTATAAAACATTAATACATAGTTTTCAGGCATTAATACAATATTGCCACACATAAATATTCTGTCATTAAGATCTATCGATTTTTTTTCGCCTCCTCACTTCTTGCTGGCTGCTGTTGTTTTGCGAGGCAGCGTTGGTACCTAATTAACACACGAAAGGCTCTAGGGGGCCAGAGGAGGAGTCATGTGAGTCACGGAGATCTTGGGCTGGTATGAAAGGCTTCCATGATTGCTATTTCCCATTCAGGCCTTTGATGCAGGCCAGATTTAAACATTCTGTTTGTGAACCGTCCATACCTTTGGTCTGTCGAGAGCTTGGCAGGATCAGCGGCTGACGAGCCAAGCAGAGTCACCTCCCCCTGAAAAAGAGCCAGGGGTAATGTGTGGTTCACGGTGTTCAAAGCATCGCTCTCCTCCTTCATCCCTGGTTTGGATGATGTCTCTCCTGACATGAATTAAAAAAACACATCTTCAGTTGTGATAAAGACAAGATGATTTTCTTTCAAAGCATCTTCATGTGGCGTGCTTTAAGAGATTAAGAGATTTCACATCATACGCCACAGCGTGTGCGTTCCTTTATGGCTTTGTGATGATTTATTGGATTACATTGAATATTCTGGGCAATTATATGCAGAAGCAACAAATGGCGTATTCTTCACATGAGCATTTTCATGCTTGTCAACCACATGCGAGTTGAATCCCTCAGGCTGAGTGAGTTAGTTTGTTTTTTTTCATGAAAATGTATCCTTTGGCTTTGTTTCATCCACCAATGGTGTGTCTGTTTTTTATTCAGATTTCACACTATTTCAAATAATTGCATGCATAGACTCTTGGGAGCGGGGTAAAAAGGACACTATCCCAACGTATTTACCATAGAGAGGTTTCACGGCGCGCACCTTTGAAAGGTTACCTCGAACGAAACATTCCTGTCTTCAGATTCAAACGACCGATTCAGTTTGATTCTGCATTTATCGAGATTTATGGCTGGAATGAAAGAAAATGATAAAATTCCAAATGTATATATAATGAAAAATAGATTTATTTTTCTAAAGTCAAACTTCTCTCTCGTCCTAACTTCTATTTGTTATCATTCAATCAATACATTATTGTGACCTTGTGACCTTACTTTGATGTCCTTTTGAGGGGATCTAAAGCCTCCTGTGCCTTTTCCCCTTCGATTCCTTTGATGTCTTTTGTTTGTTTGTTGTTGGGTTCTTTTGGATAGGGGCTGGGAGAGGAACAGAAAATGACACAACAACCGTCATGAACAGTAAACCTCTTTATGATTCTATACGGATCAATACTCAGAGAGATTGTCGTAGTTGTCAGTAGATTTAGAGGCAGGCAATAATTCAGATATTAATCTGCGTTAAGTTTTCCTAAACCTTGGTTACTGTAATGCCTGGATTCTTTGATATTTTATACTGGAGAGGAACAGGATACGATGCAACAATGTCTCCTCAAGAGAAGGTTCTGAGGAAGTTTTTGGCCCTTGCCAGATGTTTGCACTCTCTGGGTGTTTTTTCTAGTTCTTTCATTTATTTCTTTTTTTGTTTTTTGTGGCAAAAATGAGTTATATCAATATTGTAATGACATGTAATTCTCTTTAAATATTGGAAAGAATCATGTTAAAGTATTCTGTAAATGACGGCTTGTTTATTTCTTCATGACGTTTCCAGGGTTCGGAGCCGTTGGCCCCAGAACATGAATAGTTAAATCAACATCACGTATACTTGCCTTGTATGCTGCTAAGTAAGGCCTCTTGTTGTGTGTTTTATTGGGTCATGCTTTAACCTTATCACTTTTTTTCAAGAAGAGCAAGGTATGTTTTATTTTTCTAATGCGTAAGAGTTAACACAATTTGGAATGTTTGTAAGGCTTTCATATATTTTTTTATTGAAATGTATTTTCCAACAATAAGCTGGTGATAGAATTTCATTGGAAATGAAAATACCATTGACAGGTCCATCCTGGGGCTTGTTCATTAAACATTTTATTTGCGTTTTCATCCTTTTTTCAATTTTAAAGACAGGTAGGATTAGTTGGTTTTATTGCCTTTATTGATTTCAACAACACATTCACGTCAGCCTCAGTCTCTCCTGTCTCCACGTCTGTGTCAGCAGAGACGGTTGATTGCTGCTATTATACACAAATATTTTTGTACACACCATTGGTGAGAAATAAAGCAAAAGAAATAAGAGTTCTGGGGGAATTTGTAGGTACTTGCTTCCATCTGGTCTCAAACTATTATATTTATATCCCTGAAAAATCCGGGATATTATGGAATCCTCTTCGGTGCCACTTCCGTAGATCCTTTTAACGACATTACTTAAAAATCATGTCATTGATAATTTTAAAAAATGTATATCCACATAAGACCATAGTTTGAGGAAGAAATAGGTTGATTGTGGGAAAAGTAGGTGGCATATTTCTGACACTAGGTGGAGCTTCATCTCCACAGGTTTTCTGACCTTCATTTCGCAACTATTGGTCCGATGTAGTCCGAACTGGTGCATGTGAATTGACTCAATGAGATATTTCCCAAAAGCAAAAAGACATCTGTACACCATTAAAAAAAAAAGCGAATAAACTTCTAAAACCCAGAAAAATGGTCCAGACATCGAAATGACCCATTTCTGATGTCTACTCGGTGGCGTTTTGCTCAGAATGAAGTTCGATTAATCTGCAAACACACACATTCTGTCATTTTAGCACCACTTGGTCACATGACTTTACCGTCAGTTCTGTTCACCAGGTTTGATATCAGTGTCATAAGAAAGCTATAATTGATTTATTCATTTCATACAATCACAACAAGATTTGAAATGGAAAAGCAGAGGAAAGTAAAAAAAAAATATATATAAATATAAACACCCAACAGTAGAAAGAATAACATATGAATATTACAAAACCACCAATATATTCAGAGGTTGGCATTCCAAAGTTTCCCATTAAAAAAAGGTTTTCAAAAATGCAAAGATATAATGGCAGTTGATAAATCGGACGCCGACGTTTTGACAGCAGGATTATTTTAAGTCTTTTTCTTATATACAGGGGATGAAGCAACAGAATCCATTAAGTTAATACTTTCCTTCCTTAAAATTACTCGACGATACCTGATAGAAATACTGACCGTGGGATGTTTTGTAATGGTATAATGGTGGAAATGATTAAATGAGATTATACGTAGTACAAATGTGTAGTTAAATATTAATGTATTACGCATTCAATTACATATTTTTTCTTGAACTACTCTGGCTTCTGCTGACTCAATGGAATATTTAAATGCTGAATCCTAATTTAACCCCTGGATATGTCTGAAATAGGTTCCCCCCTCTGCTGCTCAGACGACACAGTCCCCAGCAGACATGCAGGCGAGAATAAAGAATGTCTTCGGGGTACTTTTTAAATAGTTTATGTTTCATGATGAAACCAACCTGTTTTATCCAGGAAAGATAGTTTCCTCCTCACATGAGATAAAAAGCTGCCACAATAAGTTAATAACTCTGCTTCAGCACTATAACTGGTTTGAAGGCTGTTCTTTGTCCTTTTCATATAATATATAAGAAGAAGAAGAAGAAGTATAATATACATAGAGTATATTAACCTTTTAGATAAAGTGAAGAGAATGATTTCATCAATGTTTCCCTTAGGAAACAAAAGACATGTGTGAGAAAATAAAGTACATCTATCTATCTTATACACTGTCAATTAAATATAAAATGACAAATCATTTGGTCAAACATGTTTTTAAACAGTAAAAAATAATTATCAGACTTATATCCTTATTTACTAAGCCCTTCTGTTACAGTCTATTAGTTACTAGGTATTTACCAAGTATACATGGGAAATCGTAATATATTATTGGATTACCATTGGTTATTATCTATTAAAAAAAAGACATGGTAAGAACACGGCAACGACATGGAAACAAATAAAAAATGTATTTTGACCGTACAGTTTCTGTTTACTTACTGTGTAAATTGACAAGTTAGTAATATTTCAGAACATACATGGTACAAGTTGGTAAATACCTTCCTTCTGTAGTATCTCTATATTTACCCACTTATTACCGGTGGCAATTTCCCAGTAATATACAATAATTACCAAATACTTAACAAGTTTTCCTGCAGTAGTACTTCTATAAATACTTATTTATTACCAGTGGTGATTACACAATAATATACAATATATTTACCAGGTAAAAATATAGTATTTCTGCTGTAACATTCCTGTAATTAACTATTTATTACCAGTGGCAAATGCCTTATAATATACTATATATTTATCAGGTAAGTACCTTGTTCTTCTGTGGTAATATTTATGTAACAACCTACTTAATACTCATGGTAATTTCCCTTAAAATACTATAATTATCAGATATTTACTAAGGAAATTCCTAATATTTCATCTGTAGTTTCTCTTTGTTTACCGAGGCTACTTATTACCAGGGGTAATAACCCAATAATAGCACATATTTGCGGGGTAATTATCTTCTATTTCACCTTTAGTTTCTACCTAATGTTACCAGTGTTGATGATCAATAACACATTATTATAACCATGGATTTACCGGATAAACACCTAGTAGTTAGGGGTCTGTAAAAGGAATTTTATTCATTATTTCATGATGTAATTTTGCATTTCATTGAAGGTATTCAATTTTAATTCAATTAGTACAACCATTTGGTAGATCATGTTTTTATAAAACTATTTAACCCTTATCAAGGTACATAACTCTGATTAGTAAGTCCTCACATGCTTTAATATGCCCCCACAGAATCATTTATTTCCTTTATTCAATAGGACTTCTTAAAAGCCACGATCAATAGCACCTTTGCCCTGTGGTGTCCCCCAGGGATCCATCCTCGGCCCCTTACCCTTTAAGATAGACGTGCTGCCACCGGGTTACATTATAAACAGCTGCAGTCAAGCGGCAGGTTCAATCCTGCTCAACCATACAGTTGAGCAAGGCATTAAGGTGTTGAATATACATTATTTTTCTTTTAGATCGGAGGAGAAAATGTCTCAAGATGAACCAACGTCCCATTACCACCAAATCTCTGGAGCTACAAACTTGTGGAATAAAAACAATGAAATAATTTGATGCCTCATTTGATCTTTTATTTTTTAGCAGCCTGCAGCTTCCCTCGGAACTTTCAAGCAGAGATGACACACCTGCTGCCAACTGAACTTAACCGGACTCAAAAGGGAAATATGCCCTAGGATGATCTTGTTGCAAATTTATTACATCTAAAAGAACTCTTTGATAGCGAGAGACTGACACATGAGGATGACCTCGGCTTTTGATGTTTGCCGCAGTCAAACTGGAGCCGCGCTGGAAGTAAAGTCATATCTCGATGTCACACGGAGAGACGGTGTTAAACTTTTTATCACTGCTAACAGGTCCATGCCGAGTGTTTTACAAAGAAACGCTGTTAGTCCCCACGGGTGTCATCAAAAATACCTAAAGAGACGGAATTCAGGATCCTTAGGGGTCTTTTTTTATATGAAGCACTGCTTTTGGTACAAATTAAA
The DNA here is from genome assembly GCA_009660295.1 of Lophius piscatorius. NCBI lineage: Eukaryota > Metazoa > Chordata > Actinopteri > Lophiiformes > Lophiidae > Lophius > Lophius piscatorius. The sequence continues at coordinate 13,132 of VRLP01000771.1, read as the reverse complement.
GGCGAGCGCAGCTTGTGGTCTCATTTATAATGATAATACTAATAATACATTTAATTTATAACGCACTTTACATTTCTAACCATTGCTTAATATCTATTAAAAAAACAAGAAGAAGAAAAAAAATGTTGCCAATAAAGGCAAACGTCATTTCCATCGTTATCTATAAATGTTGACTGGGAGAATTTGCATAGTGAGATTTAAGCTCCGACCCCTGCATACAAACATTTTGGAGACCATTATAATTGAAAATAATGCTTGTCACATCTTCGTCAAAAATCTATTTATTTTTACCATATAGGCTCATTTAGAAAACAAACGTTTCTAGAAAAGTCATTTTCAAGTTCGCTCAGAAGGAGTTTTGAATTTGAAAAGTCAGTCAGAACGCAGAGGAGATAACCTGACCTGTTGATGAGTCATAAGCAGTAATAAACTTCAAAACTTCATTCATTCATTCATTATCCACAACAGCTTATCCTAAATATTTGTCCCATCACTGCGAATCCCGGCGCCCTACACTTGGGTCAGGTATCCACCCAAAAATAGACCTGATAAGACGTGAGGGAACGACACATTCTGATCCTGAGATGGCTGATAGGTGGTCCACTTTGCGCCGCCCCACCTCCCACCTCTGACGGTGGAATCCCTCTCTACAGGTCGGGTGCTCAGTCTTCAAAAACGTGTCGTGCTTAATTGACACGCGTTGACGTTGTAATTGACACGATGTGCAGCATGAGCGATGGAAAACCAATCAGACATGTCACCATTCAGATTTCTTTTTAATGATGCATACGCTTGTGCCAGCCCCCCGGGCAAGTTGCCGCCCTGGGCTTCATACTATCTCTTACTTTCACTGCCACTTTTCCGATGTCTGTTTTTTACTTTGGAGCTGCTGAAAGGACTGGATTTCCCCAGTGGGGTCTGGATAAGTCTCTATCCATCCATCCACCTAACTCTCCAACAGTCATTACGCTCCACATCTTCACTATGAGTCCTCATCACAATTGGTCACCATAACAAAACTTTCTTCACCCAGCGGCCCTTTTTTATTTTCAGATGATGAAGGCTGAAGGATGCCGCTGGTTTCCCTCTGATTGCTGGATATGCTGAGGTGACCCGCTGAATGTTGCATGATGGTTGCAGAGACTGGACCTGTTCATGCACAGCAGACGGAAGAATTATAAAATATGACATTTCTAACCTCCAACTCACATCTCTGTCAGAAAAAAATCCTCTCCTTCATCTTCCTTTCGTTTGATGCCATGATCGGTTAACCCTCTAATATCCTAAGCAAGAAAAGAAACTGGGGAAGAAATAATTATTTTTTCAAATTTGATTTCTTTGGTGCATTAATTCATTTAATATCTGAGACACTCTGAATTTACCACGAAATATCAAGTTGTTTGGTCATAACTGTTTATTTTTCAAACAGTCCAGTAATATAACAGTAATATTCCATGAGGATATTATATATTTCAAGGATTATATTCAATTTTAATTAGATGATCCTCTCTTTAACCATTATTAAGCACTTTCGACTGCCGTGTTGCTGAAATGTGTCGTATAAATAAAGTATCCCTGCCTTATTATAGTTTTTAAGGTTGCATCAAGTTACATAATTCCGTTGAGTAAGTACTAACATGCTTTAATATGCCCAAAATAATCCTACTTATTGAATATGACTTCATCTATAGCCGTGGTTAATGCCTCCTCCTCCTTTCACATGTGGTGTCCCACATGGCTCGATCATTAGCCCCTTACTCTTTAGCGTATTACCGATGCCACTGGGTCATCTTATAAAAAGCTTCCATTAAGTGGCACACATTTTACAATCAAAAATAGTGACTCAAAATGTGCTCAACTAAACAGTTAAAACGGAACATAACCATTTCTAGGATCAACATTCATACATAAGTTGTTCTGCATATGGTCTTCACATGTTCTCTTTAAATTGGATGTTATTCATGACCAATAAGACCCGAGTTTTGAATAAACACAATAGATATCTTGACTACGTTGGTCCATTGTGGCTGAGATGTGAGCTGGGTTGGCCGTCTGATTAGGCAGCTGATTTTTTCCTCGCTATTGTTGATCTATTGTAAACCAACTGGTTTCACCGGAACTGGTCTTTTTTTGTCCTGCTGTCTTCAACCCATTTGTTGCTCGATTGAGTGATCACTGCCAGACATTTCTCAGACCACATTTTACCTCAGCATGAACGTGATGCAGATACTTGAAGCTTATTTTAATTTAGGTAATTGATCATCAGAAAACAGGGTTCATTTTGCCGTTTTGGACTCAGTTGTGAGTTTGGATGTTGTTTTTTTCCCTCTAGAATATTTTAGAAGAATAAATAATTACACGTGATTGGACGTGGTAAATTAGCCAAATCATGCAACAAGACTTTGTTAATTGCTAATTTTCCTTAAATTATGAAATTAAGTATAGTTGGAGAACGTCCAAATGTTGGCAGAGTTTGGTTCTTGCTTTCAGACTGAGAATGCTGTGAATTAATATTTCATCCCCATCTGGTTCCTTCTATATTTCTTTTGTCTTTGATTCTAAACTGTGCTGGAAATTTAGAATTAAACAACCTGACTGAACAGAAAATGCAAGTTTTGTTATGACAATTGTTTTCATTCCACATTAAAGGTTATTTCACATCAACTGGGTTTGTGTGAAAAAAAACTACAAATCCCTACCAGCCCATCTTCAGAAGCAAGAAGTTGGCTCGTAGGTCTCACCAGTAGCACACTATGCCAAAATCGAAGACAATTCAATAAGAGATGAGGTGATTGCACTTCATCAGTCCGGGAAGGGTTCCAAAGCTGTTTCTGAGGTTCTGGGACTCCACGGATCCAAAGTGAGACACATTATCTACAAACGAAGGAGACTTCGACAGATAGTGAGCCTTCAGAGAAGTTGATCGTCCTCCAAAACTCCGTAAATGTTCAGTAGAGGCTCATTCAGAAAGTTAAAAAGATCTAAAGAATACACCCAAGGGAACACAGGCCTCTCACAACCCTATAAAGGTCAGAGGTCATGGCTCTTTTTTGAAAACACGGGGCAGAGATGTCATCCATGGGAGAGTGCTGAGGCAACCCAACTGTTAACCCAGAAGATCATTAAGACTCATCAAAACTTTACCAAACATCCCTTAATGAGCCTAAGAGCTTCCGAGAGAGAGACACTTTGCTGGACTGATGAGTCAAAAGTTTAACTGTTTCTAATTAAAATTGGCTTTTTTTCAGGAAATACAAAATAATGATTTTATCAATCTGAATTTTTACAAATTTTTCCGTTTTATGGTCAATTTAGAGTGTTTAAGATAATAATAGAATATCTGAGACACTATTTTTCCTTTTTTTCTTTCCCTCGGTGAGGACATTAATGGTAATTACTACTTAATTACAGATTTTATAACCACAATTATTGATTTAAGTGTTTACCAAAGGTCCAAATGGTTGACAAACAAAATTAATATCACTTGCATGTAAAAAACAAAAAAAAAAAAACTTTTTTATATTAATTCTACTATTATATTTGCATTATACGACAACCCTTTTACGTCTGAAATGAACTGAAACTATATCTATAAAGCATGTGTTGAGTCTAAATGAGCTGCAAACATTTTCTGCCATTGGATGAATAGCTGAGCGTCGGAAGGCACGACCCCTCGCTCAGTACACACTGTGATGCTGAGTGTAATGTGATGAACAAAAAAGATGAGGAGAAATGCAATCAGCTCAAAAACTGCCTCCAGATGAGAGCAAGTCCCAAATGGTGGGATCAGTGTTGCACAATTTGACCCCTGAACCCATAATAATGCTGAAATCCCCGTTGTAATCAACTACCGAGGCCTGACAGGTTGTTGGATCAACGCGGCGCTCCAAGAAAGTCGCCACGAGGGCTCTTCACTTAATGAAATCCCTCAGCTTTCTTATTGATTTACCTGAGGTACTTTGTGGTTGGGTGCAAAACGGAGTCTGATTTGATTTTGGAGTAAACACAACAACATACATTTTGTGCAGCGCCCGTCAGCGTGCGTGGGGCCATTGAGCGTTCTATAATATCAAAGCGTTCCCGGTTGGATGACGATTAATAAGGCAAATTAAAATAGAATAGGAAAGGTGCTGAAATCTGAAGGTTTCATCAATAAGGCCAAGCTTTTATCTGCAGCGTGGGAGCAATCCGGGACGAGACTCAAGGATCGCTAATGCTCTCAATTGGATTTGGCTCATCTTCAGTCGACAAAAGGTAGTATTAATACCTCTCATTAGATGAACTAATTTATTGTGTTATTCTATTTAAACATGAAAAGAGGACTGCATTAAAGGCAGCTGAGGCATAAGTGATTCCAATGTGTGTGTGTGTGTGTGTGTGTGTGCGTTTGTATATTTTCAGAATAAAGCAATGCTCCCAGAACATAAAATTATTTAATCTAATCTGTCTCCAGCTAGTTGTTTTCTTTTGCCCTTTAGTTCCCTGTCTTGTACGAGCGTGCACAGAGTTACGGCAGAAACAAAATGTTTGCCTAAATTAGACTGACAGCGGTGCCGGCTGGGTCTGTGGAGAAAAACCTGCGCATTTATTTTTAAGATCATGAAAGAATGTAAAAGATTACACCATCACTCGCGGACTGAGCTGCGTCTGTCATGTGCCAGTCGACGTTTGTCTCATGAATGTGTATAATGTAATTTGACGACAGAGAAAATATGTAGATACACAAAAAGCACTAAACTTCAGCCTTGTTTGATTCTTAAACTCTCAGAATCGGCTCTTCTGATAAATATCTAGAAAATTCAAGAAATTTTCATCTTGGCCGTATGTTCTATTTGAAACATGTGGAGGGTAGAAGTAGTAGTAGTAGGAGAAATTATGTCTTTCATGACTTTGATGTCTTTTTGATTTTGAATATAAGTATTCGTGGTAGATATGATATCTTTGTGGAATATAACTTAATGACTTTGATGTCATTTTGCAATAACAAGTAGAAGTATTGTCAGTATGAGAAGTGATGTCTGTGTGGCAGGAATCTCAATGACTTTTTTGATGATTTTTTTATGACTAGTATATATTTTAGCAGTATGAGCAGTGATGTCTTTTTGGCATGCAACTTCATGTCTTTGATGTCTTTTTGAATACAAGTATTACCAGTATGATAAGTGACGTCTTCGTGACGTGTACTTAATGACTTTGATGTTGTTTTTGATAACAAGTAGAAGTATTAGTAGTATGAAAAGTGATGACTGTGTGGCATGTAACTTAATGATCTTTATGTCTTTCTTTGATAACAAGTAGAAGGATTATCAGTATAACCCCTTTTCCACCAAAAAATAACCTGGTGCTAGTTCGAGTGCTGGTGCCAGTGCTTAGTAGGTTAAACTTGCGTACCTCCTAAGAACCTATTTGCTATTTCATTGGCAAGGAGCCAAGTCAGAGCCACGCCATTACATCACCGTAAAACGTAATCGGTTCTTGGCTCTACACCAGCAAAGAGTTGGTGGTAGTCTGGCACCAGTTTTGAGAGCAAATAACTGGTGCTAAGTCAGTCTCTAGCTCAAAACTAGCCCTGGAACCAGCTCGATGGAAAAGTGGTATATGAGAAATGATGTCTTTGTGTCATGTAACTTGATGGCTTTGATGTCTTTTTTGATAACATTTAGGTAGTAGTTGGTAGTAGTAGTGAGAAGTGATGTCATTGAAGCTTGACTCTTCCAACTTACGGACTTTGAATACTATATTTGTAAAACTATTTGATAAAGGGCGACACGGTGGTGCGGTAGTTAGCGCCACTGCCTCACGACAAGAAGGTATCCCGCCTGAATCTGGCTTTTCTGTGCAAGGAATGCATGTTTTCTCATATCTGCGTTGTTTTTAATCCGGGTGTTCCGATTTAGCTAATATGCATATTCAAACTTCTGATCAGTGGAAGTAGCAAAAGCTGCCCCTTGTCAAACACCTCCAGAGATTCACCTCAGATTGGCAGTGGTAGTTTCCCTGGTATTGATGGTACAGTTTACACACCAGCTTCTTCAGTGAACGTCACCGAGTGACAGGTAAAATCTGTCGCTCGACAGGGGAGGTAGCGAGTGAGGTGACTGGAGGGAGGAGTAGAAAAAGGGAGAAGGCAGAAGTTGAGGAGTTATGGAGGATAAACACACTTTGAGGAAAAAAGAACTGTTGGAATTCATGCGTAAAAGGGTTACATGATGTCCAATGTGTTCAAAACTCTTAAAACGGAAATACTTTACATCACTTTGCATGTCCTCATGACCTTAAAAATAAAAAATAATATGACGAAAATATTGGTGTACTTTTCTTTTAATAATTCATGCATGAAAGTTATTTTAGAGGAAGTTGAATGCCAGGAATAAAACCCTTTTCATCGGCTGTGGCCATCCGTGAAGCCAGAGTGGCTCGACCGTTGTGGCAGAAATAATATGTAAAAGAATACAGAGGGAGAGCTTGAATGCTGAGAAGCGGTGTGTTCAAAGTGATGTACCTCCTCTTGCAATTTTAAAACGAAATTATCTTATCTTGTCTTATCTTATGAGAACCAATGACATGAGCCACACATGGAACAAAGATGCTCCCTTCAATAATCCCATGTGTGTCCTGTTTCCATTTATCTGTAGCAAAGCAACCCCCAACAATGACACACTACTTTGATGTCCTCGTCAGTGATCATAGATGGATCCCCTGGTTCAGAATGCCTAATGGCTGCGGGGGAAAGAAAAAAAACCTGACACCAGACATGACAGCCTCTCAGTTGACAGCTCCACTTTTCAAAAGCCAGGCGATGCCTTTGAGAGCCAGTTCCAGGAATGTGCCACATGTTTTCTACGTACACCTCTGGTGAGTAGAGGAGGCGCATCGGGGGGAGGAAAAGGGTCCAGAAAGGTGAACGCATGTCAGATTGTGAATAGAAAATAGCAGAGATACAAAAATGGGCCGGCCAGTATTGTCCATTAGCAGGCTCCTGGTGTTTCACCCCCTCTCCTCACAAAAGTACATATTGGCGGCTCAGAACGATGCTAATAGCGGCCCAATCACAATGGATGCTCATTTGCATATCGCTTTTTGCTGCAGCACATTGGAGAGGGAGGGGCTCCACTCACTGCGGGAGGCACAGTGACCATCACCATCCTGTGGATTACACACATACGGTGAACGAACAGAGGCCTTGAGCCGTTAATTGGTTTGGGAGTCAGCATTCTTACACCGTCCTTCAGGATCTGAAGCGAGGCCGCAGCAACGAGGCAGGGTGGCTAAAAAAAAAAATTCCCAAGACTGTACGGAAATAAATGAATCTATTTTACGTGTACGTATTCACATTCCAATTCATCACCAATTTTTTTTATTTATTTTTCTTTCACTGTTGCTCTCATGTTCTTCAGCTGCTGTAATGACTTCCAAGTGACGATTAATAAAGTTTCTACCTACCCACCTAGCAACCAGCCTACCTTTCTACTTACCTACCTACCATCCCTACTTACCTACCCATCCATGCACCTACCTATCTATCCAGTCATGTACCTACCTACCAACCTACCTACATTGCTTCCTACCTACCTACCTAAATACCTATCTACCAACCTATCTATTTTCCTACCAACCCACCTACCTAGCTTCCTACCTACCTTTCCACCAATTTATATACCCATCTACCTCCCTACCTGCCAGGCCACCTACCAACCTGGTAGGTGGCCTGGCAACTTCCAAAAGGTGCCCACCTACTTACCTATTTATACACCCACGTAATTACCCACCAAACTACCTACCTACCTACCAACCAACCTACCTACCCAACCAGGTACCTTCCTACCTACTTGCTTGCCAACCTTAAGGCCATTATATTATTTTCTATTTCTTCAGGATGATGAACAAATAGATCATAACAATGTTTTAAGGTTTTATTGTGAGTCACACAACCCTGAACTTGAGCAAAGCCTCAATAATGTTACGATACAATGGACGAAAACAATGACTGAAACTAAATAACGATCTTAGCACAAACAGTACTCACCGTCTATTATGCTTGATTAAGAAAACATTTATCCACCCTTAGAAAATCGTCCAAATTGACTTCATGTGTCGCCATGGCAACGTGCACACGCCGATCTGTTACACACTTCGGTGGGGTTTTGCCCGGACCCAAAAGCAGACGCAGAACACGTAGAGCTGGTGCACAGTATCTATTTATTTAAACTATATATAACACGAGGAAAAACAGGAACTGAAACACTTCAGGTACTCACGATACACTGGGAGGGTTTGGGACACGTGACGACACGAGGACATCATGCAACGAACTGGCACAGAAGGGCAGGTAAGGACAGACTTTATACACACAGACATAACGAGACAATGAGACACAGCTGGAGGGGAAACACAGGTGAGCATGACGAGCAATCACAAGACAGACACAGCGGGAGAAAGGAACACAGAGGCGTGACACGATCTAAGAGCATCAGCTACAAAAGCAATTTCTGCCTGTGTTGAACCTTGATTGAAGTAGAATCTGATGCATTGATCAATCATGGAAACACCTTGTTTTCTGGTAATTACGAGATAATTCAGTTGTTATCTTGAGAAAAAAGGTCATAAATATATATCCGCCCACCATGGCCGCTCTTGGCTTCCATACAGACCTGCAGGAAGCCCAATCAACCATTTCATCGGCCCTGAATGGAGTGAATTGTTTGGATGACCTTGGTGTCCACAAATACTGTAAATGTTTACCTGAACGATTTGTGATTATTTGTGATTTACAGTCGGTAGAGATGTCCTTCAAATGATGTTCCTTTTACGAACAAAGATGACCAATACTTTTTCACATTAACCGGAGTATTTTTCTTCACAAGAAACAGTACTTCTACTTGAGTGGAGAATACGTGTACTTTTGCCACCTTACCGCCCCAAACTTACTCCAACAATACTCCAACTCTGACCTGAAATTGACCACAGAAAGACAGCAGTAAAAACCAAACACATGGGATTCATCAACAAAAACAATCAAATCACAAATGTGTTACCAAAATATACAAAATAAACCACTTTTATGATCCCAGGCTGGGAGTTTAATTGCCTAAGCAGCAGTCCTGGTCCAGAAGCCTCTGATGCTGGAAGAGGAGCTTTTCAACCCTTCGTCAGACCAGCTGAACATCCTGAGCAATCTTGATCCAGAACATCTGAGCAGAACCTGAGAGCAAAGACGGACAGAAACCACAGGAAAGCATTAATAGCGTTAATAATACTTACAATAGAGGTGTTTGTAGTTCCCGTTATGATAATGTTTTTTGTATATGGATAGCACAGATTCCTTGCAAAAAGAAGGTCCATCTGTATATACAGTCAGATTTTGTTCTCTTGTGTTTTGAGGAGGGGGGGGACTCAGAAGCGGGGGTCAGTTTTTTTTCAGGGGGGGTCAAAGTCTTAAAGTCCATTTTGCTCCAGCAGGTTTGTCTTACGTTACCAACTCCAGCTTCGAGGCTGGTTGATCCATTTCAGCAGACTGTTCTCTCTGAGGTCTGTTTTAAACATTAACATGGTCTACACTCTCACGTAAGTTTGTGTTTAATCAAATATCTAATCTATACAGCGCTTAGTTTGCAGCAAAGAAATCATATTTTTTTTGTTCTTCAGACTTTAAAAGAGAATGGCATTATGGAATAAACTGGCTGCAGTTAAAATATTGAAAAAAGAGTTATCATAGTATTTCTTCTTCTCCTTCTATGGGCTGTTCCTTCTCAGTGGATTTTCTGTTTTCATGTTAAACTGTCCTCTGTAACTTCCTCTGTCATACCAACTGCATGTCCTCTTTGACCACAACCAGAAACCCCTTTTTCTCCTGCCAGCTCCATCTGAAGCATCCTTCTACCAAAAGATCCACTATCCCCCTTCGTCACGTGTCCAAACCATCTCAATCTGGCCTCTCTTACTTTGTCTCCAAGTCGTCTAACCTGAGCTGTCCCACTGATGTGCTCATTTCTAATCCTGTCCATCCTCGTCACCCCCAAAGAACATCTGAAAATCTTTCTCTGAATATCTGAATATTTAAGTCTGTTAAAGAAACTGCCTTATTTTATAAGAAATGTATGTTCAATAAAGTAATCAAAGAGACTTAAAAACATAAATCTAATGGTGAACTTAATGTAACAATGCATCTAAATCAATGTTATTGCTGATCATGCACATGTTCCCCCATGAGTTAACTACGAAAACCATCGACTTTGCATTTCTAACAAAACCAAAATGTATTTATGTATATTTTTTAATATTGGAAAAAACAGTCATTATGTGAACAATCCCGTATGTGAAGGGTTAATAACCTAAAACATGAATTAATAATAGATAGTTATGATGAGGACTGCTCATAACTTTGATTGGTTCAAAAAACATACCTCAACAAAAGTGGAAAATGATCTAAATATTTAATGCATCATGGCAGTTCAAAGAAGCGGACCTTGATGTTCTCACAGAAGATGCAGTTTTTCACGTGACGGAATACGACAGGTAAGGGGTTAAACCATCATGCATCATGATTAGTTAACCTGACAATATAATATGTGCGCTTCTCTCGCACATCTGGACTGGACTGATGATTACTGCTCACATCGTCGGGTTTACATGTTGCCAGATTTTGAATGGCTCGAGGCCAGAAGCCTAATTATGTGGAATAATAAAAATGGATGAGGAGCCGTCACTTATCTGAAAGCTAATTGAAGGGTTACACGATAGCAACCTGACGATACAACACTTCCAACAGAATTCAGAAGTGTTAATTACCTCTGGCATAGAGGTCTTGTTGTGGCGGCTCTGAAATGTAACGGATGGGGTTGGAGGCGGGGAGCTGGGAGAGGCTTGGATCAGAACAGTGAAAAAGAACAATCCTTGGTTCAGACTGAGAAAATCTTTCGGTTTGGTTCTATCATCAATCAGATTTGTTTAAAAAATAAAATAAAATCAGCCCTCACTTTGACTTGGATTGAAATTATTCCATTTTTTTTTGGTTTTTTTTAAACATTGTTGCATGTTTTGAAGTGTAATCAAAAAAGAAAGAAATAACCCCCGTGACGTTCCTTTATACCTTTTTTCTTCTTCATCTTTTTACCACAAAATCCATTAAAAAACGTAAGCCTGCCTGACACTGGACAGAATTCGTAATGCCTAATGTGTTTGGTTTTTTTTCTTCCACAATTTGCAAATCCCTGTAGTCAGAACCATTAACCACTACAAACCCGATTTGGATAAAAAAAAAAGTGGGAGTCACTGATGTTGATGCATGTTTTGTTTTTTTTAAAACCTTAATGGGCGATGTTACAACGGGGGGTTTGAGTTATTTTGTCACTTCTGGCTGAGTGGAATATTTTAAGTCTGATAAACAAATTAAAATCACCGTGATCCCTGGAACCTTTTTCCTTTCCACACCCTCTTTCAGAGGCATCACCTGTCAATCACACCATGTGAATATCTCACGCACATACGGGCATTTACATAATAATCAATAACATTCTGAACAAAAGTCCTCGTTTCTTTGCAAAGCTGAAAATCAATGTTGCAGCAACCTGCAACTAAACGTTTCCAATAACTGAAGGTCAGTCTCAGACATCACTGTTGTGGAATTATGGTCAACTCTTTTTCTCCAGAACCTTCTTTAGACCGGCCATATTGAAGGGTTTGTGACATGAATTGATCTTTTCAGGTCCTACCAAAGCGTCTGAACGGGTTTCAGGTCCAGACTTTGATTGAACCACGCCAGATCGCTCTTCTTGAGGACTTTGGACTTGCCCTTCAGTAATCCCTTACTGGACTCTGACCGCCATTGAGACAAAAGAGGTCTGCAGTTTCTTGAAAATTGTCTTTTGATGGATATTTTGTGAATTCTTGAATGAGCCTTCACCGTGCTGTTGGAGGAATTTTAAAAGGTGGTCCACTTCTGTGAAGGTTAACTATGGTTCCGACTCTTCTCCATTTGTAGATTATGTGTCTCACTGTGGTTCTGAGGAGTCCCCAAGCCCTAGAGCCCTAGAACTCTTCCCAGAGTGATGGATTTCAATCACTCTCCCCCTCATCATCTTCCTCCTGCTACATCTTTATTGTCTTTTTCGTCCATCTTTTGTTATCAGCAGATTTAGATGAAAAGAAAATTGGTATGACTCAAAGAACAATCCATTAGATTTTTAGTAGTTATCCAGATCATCATCTGGATCCAGAACATTCAAGTTCTTTGCTATTGTAGACAAAGGGGAATTACAACACATTTAATTCCAATTTCATCGATGAAGAGTATAACACTCGCAAAAAAAATGGCAAAATAACGTCACCATTTGATCCTGGTCCTGTGAACCACTATTACTATCATCTCTGCAGTCATTATTTTATTCTATTTTATTCTACACTCAAAAAGTTTTAGGTTAAAGTATTTGCATCTATTTGATTTTATTTATAAAATCAGATTTTCAAAATATATTAATTCAAATTTCATTAAAAAAAATCATAAAATCTGCATAAATCTCTTATTCATTTCAATTAATGAATTGTAATTGGTTGAAAAATACGAATAAGGTTAAGATATGTCTCGCTGTAGAACGAGCAGGATTCAAATGGTTAAAAAGTATGACATTGGTTTACATATAATTATCAGAAAAAAACCTAGTTTTGAAGGGGAAATACATTTTACGTAAATGTTATTTAATAATAATAATAATACATTTAATTCTGCTTGTTTCATTCATGTTTTAATCACAAATATATTAACAGATAACGTTTATTAGTGAGTTTATGTTAGAATAATGTCATCCAAATGCCTAAAAATTTTACATGTAATTAGAATACATATATTAAGCTTGAATATTATTTGTATATATATATATATATATATATATATATATATATATATATATATATATATATATATGCATTAATTTGTTTTATATTATTTGATAAAAAATTTGTTTGTATATTAAACTAAAAGTGTGTAGCACATATATATTTCCCTATATATATTTCACATCCATCCATCCATCCATCTATCTATCTATCTATCTATCTATCTATCTATCTATCTATCTATCTATCTATCTATCTATCTATCTATCTATCTATCTATCTATCTATCTATCTATCTATC